>MU760380.1:113520-125112 GCA_026770625.1 Nicotiana glauca
GTCTTTCATTTTTCCTTTCTCTTATCACTTGCTTAATTTCTTTATGATTGTTGATTTATTTGGGGTTTGTCTTATATTAGATTTGGTAGCTAAATCTTATTTTGTTTAGTGGCATTTACTCTAGTTAATAATTAAATCGCCAATTTTATTTACATGAATCTTAAGGGCTATAAAATCAACAATTTAAAATAATGACTTTATTTATTTCTAAAATATTTGCCCACATCAATTTTGGAAATACCTAACATTCTTTGTCAGCATTTGTCCATAAAAGCTTGCTTCTTTCTTACAATGTTCAAGTCTAATTAAGATTTTCGAAAAATGGCCTTTGTAGCGTTTTTTTTATTTTTTATTTTTTTTATTTTGCATATCAAACTCAAGTTTTACTCATTTAGTAATATTTTAGTATATAAAAAATAGTCACATGTTACTTTCTAACTATGTATAAAAATATTAACTTTTTCTACTTATATAACTTTATTATTAACCTAAGTTTGGCCGGTAAACCGTTATTAACGGATCATATAGGGTGCTTTAACAACCTTCCCTATAGGATTAATTAGAACCCTTACCTAAATTTTAAGGTTAAGCAGATCATAAAACAGAGTTAACTTTAAGCACTATTTAGCTAAAAATTGGTGTCCTAATTTACCGTTAAAATAATTAGGTGGCGACTCTCTTTAAACCTTTAGAATTACTAATATGTTATACTCTAGTTTGACCCGTGTTAAAATGGGGTATAACATGCCCTTGTGCTAGGAAAATTAGGTTGCCTTTTCCTTCAAGCTGTATTAAGACTGATGTTGTTTTTGATCTAATACATCCTGATGTTTGGGATCCATATAACTGTGCAAACTTTGATGGCAATAAGTATTTTCTGACAGTTGTTGATGACTTTACTGGGATGACTTGGTTATTTCTACTGAAGCTCAAATTTGATGTATGTATAGTGCTTACTCACCTTATTGTCTTTATTCAAACTCAGTTTAACAAAATTATGAAAGCAGTCATGTCAGACAATGGTTCTGAGTTTGTCAACTCTAACTGCACCACATTGTTTCAGAAGTATGACATCATCCATCAAAGAACTTGTGCCTATACTCCTCAGCAAAATGGAGTTGTTGAGAAAAATCACAGGCACATCTTAGAAGTCACACGAGCTTTAAGGTTTCAGGACAATATTTCCATCACGCATTGGGGGCATTGTGTGCTTGCAGCAGTGTACATCATAAATAGGATGCCGCCTTCTGTTCTTCATGGTCTTTCTCCCTTTAAAATGTTGTATGGTAGGGAACCTAACCTAGGCCACTTAAGAATTATTGGTTGTTTGTTCTATGCCAAGCAAGTTCATGAAACAGATAAACTTATGCCCAGAGTTAAGCCAATTGTTCTCATTATCTTCTCTGATACTCAGAAGGCCTACATTCTCTTGGATCTTTTTTCTTATTGTTTTTTTTATCAACATGGATGTCTCTTTAAGGGAAGATATATTTCCCTTCAAAGATATCACATCCACAACACCTCATATTTTCTTGTCTACTGATTTGTCCAATTCTAGTGAAGAGCAGCCTTTACTTCCTTCTGTTCCTGCTAGACATGAGTCTCCTAACTCTTCTACTTTGCACCAGTAAGCACCAGATGTAGTGCCTTCTACATTTCCTCCTACTACTTATAATTCCATTGGTTCGAGGAGATCTCTAAGGACAAGGCAGGCTCCTATATGGATGAAGGACTTTGTGTAACAACCAGGACACAAGTCTGTTCCCTATCCCATTGCTAACTATGTGTTTGATGGAATTACTTCCTAGTATCAAGCCCATTTGACAGCATTCTCTGCAATCCAGGAGCATACTACTTTTAAACAAGCTGCTCAAGATCCTAGGTGGGTTGAAGCATGGAAGCTGAAATATTTGTAGTAGAATCCAATTGTAAGGCCCCGTGAAATCCCTACTCGAAAACCCGGATCCCGTGGTGCCAAATTAGGAGCATGTGTTAGAAATTCATAAATGCACTGACCTATTTGGATTGAATAATGCATTAAAAAGTCAAGAATAAGTTTTCAGAAAAATGCAAGAAATGCGGTCCAGAATGAGCGGCAAATCAGGTATGCGGACCGCATATCTGCCGCAGAGTGAGTCAGAATGTTGGTTAAAATTGAAGTCAGCTATGCGGTTGAAAATGCGGTCGCATAATCGAAATGCGGACCGCATAGTCGTCGCATATTCTCCCTTGAATTTTGTGAGTGTCAGTTCTGCGGTGCACTTTGCGACCGCAGAACGTGAATGCGAACCGCATTCTTACCGCAGACTCAGTCAGAGTGTCCAGTTTCTGGGGTGCATTTTGCGGTCCATTATGCGAACCGCATATTTCCTCTGCGATCGCAAATGCGATCGCATATTTGACTCGGGGCTCCAATTTTCTAATTTTTAGCCCGAACTTCCATATCGATATATCCGGTGTTATAGCTTATTTTAAGCATTCTTCTGAGCATTTATAGAGGGAGAGAGGGGGTTCTTAGAGAGGAAAAGTCTCCCCATCAAATTACTCCATAAGATATGGCTAAATCCTTGAAGAAAATCAAGTGAAGACCCCTAGACCTTCATCTCAAGAGGTAATACTTCATCACCCCAACTCTTGTTTATTTTATTCTCAGATATAAGGGGTCACTAGTGAGGTCATTCATGGGTATAACAATGGATTCCTTGCATGCATGTTAAACCTTAGAGTAGTGGGAGGTGGTGAATTAAAGAGGGGTACAAAGTGATATAAATTTTTCTCAAAAAGGGGCCTAAGATCATATTGCACCTCCAGGGTTTGTCAATATGCCTGAACCAAGCTAGAGTAATTTAATTTGTAATTTTTACTCAATAGATCGAAGTTCTAAGAGTTCCTGAAATTACTAAAAGAGTAAGGAAAGCTTTATTGAGGTATGTATGGCTAAAACCCCCTTTTTATTAGAAATTGAGGTTCGTTGTCATTTATCAAAGTATGGTAAGAGTTGAATTGTCTAGTGTATTGATTGTTACTACGCATTAATTGATTTGCATATATCTATACATATTTGTTAAGGATGTGCCTCAATGTGAATAATGTACCAATCTTGATAATTAGATAATGATGAAAAGTACAGTTATGTGTTGAAATACTTAGGCTATAAGCCAACGCTGAAATAAAGAATTATTCATGCTAGCTATGTGCCCACTTACCTGTGATTGAAACTTGAATTATCTTTGATATATGTGTCTACGATCACAATTTGTAAAACGATTATTGGAAAGGGAAAACGATGTGATGATGGTGGCCATGAGTGCCCAGGAATTATTATGATATGTGTGGAATAAATATTTGAAGATGTTTACTAATGAGAATGGAGTAATTCCTCCAATGAGGTGACCTAGCCGATCGGGTCGTGATCGGATACCATGCCGCACATATGGTGGTAATGTGTTGATATTGGATTCCGGATAAGAGAAATGAAATATTGATTGAGAGTAATTTCTCCAATGAGGTGACCTAGCCGGTCGGGTTGTGATCGAACTCCGCTCGAGATGGCGGGGGTAATGAGAACAGTGGTGAACACGTGACAGAAATGTCCTAATCTATGTTGTGGAAATTGTATGAAAGATTATATGACTTGCTTCTTTGATTTGCCCATATTATTTGCTTGTATCTGTTTGATAGTTCTGTCTAGTAAAATGGTATTTAGTTATACATACCAGTACAATTCAAATGTACTGACGTCCCTTTTGCCCGGGGCGCTATATTCGTGTTATGATTGTAGGTGGTTCTATAACAGGCACTCCAGTCCACCGGCAGTAGCACCTCCTCCCCTTTCCGTCAACTGTATTGGTGAGCTTCTTTCCCCTCGGGACCCTGCGTGGCTTATGCCACTGTTCTTCCTGGAGTCTTATTTTTGTATTTGTATAAGGTATAGCCGGAGCCTTGTTACCGGGTATTTCTGTATTATTCTTCAGTTATATTTAAAGGCTCCGTAGATAGGTTGTGGGTAGTGTTGGGTATTGGAAATTAAAATAGAAATATTGATGTTTGGCAATGATGTATATAACTTGTAATACCCTTAAGGTGGCGAAATGAAGTTGCTAATGAAAATGAAATGGAAATCGTTAATTATATGTTGATAGAATTTGATTAATGGAGTGTATCCCTTGTTTAATTATGAGTTGGGTTGGGTAGTATGTATGAAACCTGCCAGGCTTGTTCAGTCGGGTTTACTCGGTTGAGCGCCGGTCGCGCTCCTCGGATTTTGGGGCGTGACACCAATCACACTTGGGATGTGGTGTCTTTACCTGAAGGCAAGTTGCATATTGGCTGCAAGTAGATCTATAAGGTGAAGTACAAAGCTACAAGAGAGGTGGAGAGATTCAAAGCCAGGCTGGTAGTCAAAGGGTACAGCTAGCAGGAGAGCATTAACTATCAAGAGACATTTAGCCCAGAGTTAAGATGGTTACTATTAGAACTATCTTAGTTGTGGCTGCTTTTGAACATTGGCACATCCATCAAATGGATGTGTACATTGCTTTTCTTCAAGGGGACCTACAGGATGAGATCTACATGACCTTACTATGGGCCTTTCAGAGTCAGAAGGAGAAAATACCAGCATGTAGACTCTTGAAATCCCTGTATGGACTCAAATAGGCACCAAGACAGTTGAATGTTAAGTTGTCAGAGGCAATTCTGAGGTTTGGTTTCATGCAAATCCAACATCATCATTCCTTTTCCATCAAAGGATCAGGAGAACACATCATAATCATTTTGGTTTATGTTGATGAAATGCTCATCACTAGACCTAACCTGACATTAATATCTGAGATGAAGACTAAGTTGCAGCTGACATTCAAAATGAAAGACCTAGGAGATATTAAATATTTTCTTTGTATTGAGTTTTCCAGGTGCACTAAAGGAAGTACACTCTAGAGCTAATTTCTGAGCTTGGACTGGGAGCAGCAAAACCTGCAACAACACCTATTGAAGCCAACATCAAACTAACCACTAAAGAGTATGATGAACACACTAGTAGCTCTAATGCAGTTGATCATGAAGTGTTAACAGGCATCAGCCAGTACCAAAGGTTAGTATGGAAACTACTCTACTTAACTATCACAAGGCCATGTATATCATATAGTGTTCAGACACTAAGCCAATTTATGCACAAACCAAAAAGATCACACTTGGAAGCTGCTCAAGGGGTGGTCAAATATATTAAGAACCAACCAGGACAAGGCATATTGTTGTCTAGCAAACAAAGGAACATTATCGCTACCTATTGTGATGTAGACTAAGCAGCCTGCCCTATCAATAGAAAGTCAGTAAAGGCTACTTTATCAAGTATGATGACTCTCTGATATCTTGGAAGTCAAAGAAACAAAGCACAATTTCTAGGAGCTCTGCAGAATCTGAGTATAGAAGCATTGCATCTATTGTAGCTGAACGGTGTGGATACTTGGTCTGCTCATAGACATTGATTTAGAGGTTGGCCTCCTTGTGAACATCTACACTGATAGTAAAGCAGAAATTCGAATAGCTTCCAGCCTAATATTTTATGAATAAACTAAACACATTGAAATATACCTTCACTTTATAAGGGAAAAGATACAGAATGTTCTGGTACAAATGAAATATTAGCTACAAAGAAGCAATTAGCAGACATTCTAACCAAAGGTCTACCATAAGTGCAACATGAGTATTTGATGTTCAAGCTAAGTGTACTTGATGTCTTTCTACCACCTAGATTGAGGGGGAGCGTTGAAATAAAAGATGTAACTTTAATACAGGGTAGTTTGGTCTATTTATGTGCTAGCAGATTAATGTCTTAGTTAATGATACACGTGATTGATTGGTGAGGTTGTTATAGTAGTTAGTAAGTCATGTATATATTAACTATAACGACCCGGTCGGTCCTTTTGGGTGTCTTAGTCTTGACCCCCCTCGAATTATTGCCTTCTTTGTGTTATACTATGGTTACGTGACTTGTCAAGAGGTTTGGTTATTGACTTCGAAGTGAAACGGGACACATAGTCCCTATATTAGAAGTTTAGGTCATAAGAGTTAACCGTAGGTTGATGTCACGCCCCAAAACCCGAGGAGCACGACCGACGCTCAACCGAGTAAACCCCGACTGAGCAAGCCTGGCCGGTTTCATACATACTACCCAACCCAACTCATAATTAAATAAGGGATAGACTCCATTAATCAAATTCTATCAACATATATTTAACGATTTCCATTTTATTTTCATTAGCAACTTCATTTCGCCACTTTAAGGGTATTACAAGTTATATACATCATTGCCAAACATCAATATTTCTATTTTAATTTCCAACACCAGACACTACCCATAACCTGTCTACGGAGCCTCTAAATATAACTGAAGAATAATACAGAAATGTCGGCAACAAAGCTTTGGCTATACCTTACACAAATATAAAATATAAGACTCCGAGAAGAACAGCGGCATAAGCCACGCAGGGCCCCGAGGGGAAAGGGGCTCACCAATACAGCTGACGGAAAGTGGAGGAGGTGCTACTGCCGGTGGACTGGAGTGCCTGCTATAGAACCACCTACAATCATAACATGAATGTAGCGCCCCCGGCGAAAGGTACGTCAGTACATTTAAATTGTATTGGTATGTATAACTAAACACCATTTTACTAGAAAGAACTATCAAACAGATACAAGCAAATAATATGGGCAAATCAAAGAAGCAATTCATATAATCTTTAATTTCCACAACATAGATTAGGGCATTTATGTCACGTGTTCACCACTGTTCTCATTACCACTGCCATCTCGAGAGGAGTACGATCATGACCCGACCTGCTAGGTCACCTCATTGGAGGCATTACTCTCAATTAATATTTCATTTCCCTTATCCGGAATCCAATATCAGCACATTACCACCATGTGTGCGGCATGGTGTCCGATCACGACCCGATCGGCTAGGTCACCTCATTAGAGGCATTACTCCATTCTCATTAGTCAACACCTTCAAATCTTTATTCCACACATATCATAACAATTCCTGGGCACTCATGGCCACCATCATCACATCGTTTTCCATTTTCAATATTCATGTTACAAGTTGTGATCATAGACACATATATCAAAGATAATTCAAGTTGCAATCACAGGTAAGTGAGCACATAGCTAGCATGAATAATTCTTTGTTTCAATGTTGGCTTATAGCCCAAGTATTTCAACACATAACTGTACTTTTCATCATTATCTAATTATCAAGATTGGTACATTATTCACATTGAGGCACATCCTTCACGAATATGTATAGATATATGCAAATCAATTAATGCGTAATAACAATCAATACACTAGCCAATTCAACTCTTACCATACTTTCGTAAATGACAACGGAGCTCAATTTCTAATAAAAAGGGGGTTTTAGCCATACATACCTCAATAAAGCTTTCCTTACTCTTTTACAAATTTCCGGAACTCTTAGCACTTCGATCTATTGAGTAAAAATTACAAATTAAATCGAGAATTAGAGATGAGATTGAGACTCTAGATTGGTTCAAGCATATTGACAAACCCTAGAGGTGCAATATGATCTTAGGCCCCTTTTTGAGAGCAATTTATATCACTTTGTACCCCTCTTTAATTCACCACCTCCCACTACTCTAAGGTTTAACATGCATGCAAGGAATCCATTGTTATACCCATGAATAACCTCACTAGTGACCCCTTATATCTGAGAATAAAACAAACAAGAGTTGGGGTGATGAAGTATTACCTCTTGAGATGAAGGTCTAGGGGTCTTCACTTGATTTTCTTCAAGGATTTAGCCATATCTTATGGAGTAATTTGATGGGGAGACTTTCCCTCTCTAAGAACCCTCTCTCTCCCTCTAGAAATGCTTAGAAGAATGCTTAAAATGAGCTATAACACCGGATATATCGATATGGAAGTCGGGTTAAAAATTAGAAAATTGGAGCCCCGAGTCAAATATGTGATCGCATTTGCGATCGCAGAGTAAACATGCGGTCCGCATAATAGACCGCAAAATGCACCCTAGAAACTGGACACTCTGACTGAGTCTGCGGTAAGAATGCGGTCTGCATTCACGTTCTGTGGTCGCAAAGTGCACCGCATAACTGACCCTCACAAAATTCAAAGGAAAATATGCGACGACTATGTGATCCGCATTTCGATTATGCGACCACATTTCGACCGCATAGCTGACTTCAATTTTAACCAACATTTTGACTCACTCTGCGGCAGATATGCGGTCCGCATTCCTGATTTGTGGCCGCATTCTGGACCGCATTTTTTGCATTTTTCTGAAAACTTATTCTTGACTTTTTAATGCATTACTCAATCCAAAAAGGTCCATTCCGCGGCAAGCTTATTTATGAATTGCTAACACATTCTCATAACTTGGCACCACGGGATCCGGGTTTTCGAGTAAGGATTTCACGGGGCCTTACAGTCGACTTGTGTGAAGACGACTCCAGGATGTAGTTTTGATGGTTCCAATAGCTCCATATGGTGATTTTTTTATTGCGTGTCTTGATGTTCATTTGGAGGTCCGTAGGTCATTTCGGCATTAATTGGCAAAAGTTAAAAATTTGTGGAATTTTAGGAAGTTTGACCGATAGTGGAGTTTTTGAGATCGGGGTCGAATTTTCATTTCGAAAGTTAGAATAGTTCCGTAATGTCATTTAGGACTTGTGTACAAAACTTGAGGTCAATCGTACATGATTTGATAGGTTTCGGCATCGAGTGTGTGCTCATTTGATCCAGTTGTACGTGTCCTCACCATCTATGAGAGAATAGAAAGATAGAAATTTAAAATTTGAAGCCAAATATTTCGTAAGATAAGGGATCAAAGAAGTGAAGCTTTTTCCTAATAGTTCCATAGCCTCCCGAAGATAAGTATAAACGTCTCTGTAATTATTTACGTGACTCTAGTAAACCTGCTTGTGACTCATAGCACCTATGAATCTAGAGCTCCAGTTGGAGAGCAGGCACCACCTGAGAGGCTTGTTACTACACCAGCACTCCAGGAGACTCTCGCCAGTTTCTGAGCATGTTCAGCACTTTAGCTTTAGCAAGGTTGATCCCACTTTCTGAGCATGTTCAGCACCACAGACTCCCGCCGCTTGTACCCTAGAGCGGGGGTCCAGGTTGATCTGGTCTCAGAGGTCATACTAGTGCAGTCAATAGCCCCAGTTCAGCCTGAGGTTAGGGCAACATTTTTTTTAGGAGGAGGAGCTTAGGCTCGAGAGGTACAGGAAGTACCACCCTCCTACTTTCAGTGGTTTTGCATCAAAGGATGCCCAGGGTTTTCTTGAGGAATACCACCGTATCCTCCATACGATGGGTATTACGGAGTCTAGTGGGGTTACTTTCACTACGTTCCAGTTTAGGGGAGCGATTATTAGTGGTGGTGAGCATATAAGTTGGGTAGTTTGGCCGAGGCAGCTTCACTCACTTGGACTCAGTTCTCAAATATGTTCTTGAGAGAGTATGTTACCCTAAGTCTTAGAGGTTCATGGCGTGCAATGTTTGAGCAGTTACACCAGGGTCCTATGACTATGTGAGAGTATACGGTTCGGTTAAGTGATTTGTCTAGGCATGCACCGGTCTTTGTTGCTACTGTTAGGGAGCGGGTCCATCGATATATCGATAGGATTAACCCCAATATTAGATTTAGCATGGCTCGAGAGTTGGATATGGACATCGCATACTAACAGGCAGTGGGGATTGCTAGGAGATTGAAGGGTATGTTGATTCGGGAGAGAGGGAGGAGAGAGAGGCCAAGAGATCTCGAGAGTCTGGCACATATAGTGGTACTCGTGCCCCAACTGTAGCTCGTCATGGCAGGGGCTATGTGAGTTGCCTTATTCATTGAACACTTCCAGCTGCCATATGTATTTCGGCCACTCCTAGGCCTTAGGCTCCCTATTATGCACCGCCATTGTCTAGTATACCTCCTGCACAAGGTGCTTTCAGCGGTTTGTCAGCCGATCTGGCTTGAGCTAGCCACAACATCCACGTCCTCTGATAGCTTGTTTTGAGTGTGATGACACTCGTCATATGGTGAGGGACTGCCCTATACTCAAGAGGGGTGTACCTCCATAAACTACTCAAGCTTCGCGTGATCCACGGGTCCTCATGCTATGGTTACAACACCAGCTACCACTCCACTCATACAACTAACTTGGGGTCGAGGCCGAGCAGGTAGAGGTCTCCCTAGAGGGGGAGGACAGGCCAGATATTATGCTCTTCCTGCTCGGATAGAGGCTGTTGCATCCGACTCTATCATCACAGGTATTGTTCCGATTTGTCATAGAGATGCATTAGTCTTATTTGATCCAGGCTCCACTTATTCATATGCGTCATCTTATTTTGCTCCGTATTTGGGTATATCCCGTGACTCTTTGAGTTCTCCTAATTATGTATCTACACCGGTGGGAGATTCTTTTCACGCCCCGAACCTGGGCCTGGACGTAACACGACACTCGGTGCCTAACTACATGTGACCGAGTGTCGTGTTACGTCCAGGACCAGGTTTGGGGCGTGACAAAGCTTGGTATCAGAGCACTAGGTTCAAGAGTCATAGTGATTCTATAAAGCCGTGTCCAGTGGAGTTTCCTTTATATGTGTGTGCCGGCCACTCATATAAATGGTTAACTACCAAGAAATATAGAATTGTCTCATTTCTTTCTACTCTAGATCGTGCCATGAAGCTTAGAGCAATAGTTAACCTTCTCTTCCTATCGAATTCCAAACGTATTGGATACCCAAGCGACGCGCAGGAGAAACCTAAAGTCCTAGAGAGGATAATTCCTCATTGGAGTACATGTTGGTAAATATGAGACTTGAGAGGACGTTAAAAGTGGGATGAAATGGATAGTAGTACAAATTGAAGCATAACCTTATCAAAAAATACAAAAGCAGTTATCATGTGTTATGGTTATCAGTTTACCTCAGTTACCAGTTATACAATCTTTCAGTTAGCAAGTTTATGGTTACGCCAGTATTCGGTTATATGCTTACCAGATCTCCAATTTACAGAGTATCAAAATTCTGGTGACTTGTGAGTTCACAGTGATGTCTATGGGTTCTAAAAAAAAATGTAAGTAATAGTGATCATAGTGAAACTTCCCATGTTGTAGGTCCGGATTAAGACCAAGACTCACCGGATGTCACATGAAGTAAATTATCAGATGATGGTATAATTTGAAGGATAAGTTTGTGCATTGTAGTGTATTTATATGTGTTTTACCTCCTAGAACGACTTTATTTAATTCTTGAAAATGGAGCCATAAGTTGAATGATGATAATTCAGATGTCAGACCCTAACATTGTCACTATAGTTTTGGACAGAAAATAGCCTTAGGGTAAAATACCTAGGAATCAGAAACGTTTGTTATTACCAAAGATGTGATTTCGTACAACTCATGCAAATGACTAGAAGATATGGAGTATGCAATGATAACCAAGAGCATCTAATATTAAATTTCAGGGAATGAGTTTTAGTTGTTTAGATTTATTCAAATCAGAACTAGAAGTACCACGTTAGTAAGCTATTATAAGAAGCAACTATTGATGTAA
>MU760380.1:125665-164213 GCA_026770625.1 Nicotiana glauca
CCCCCCCCCCCCAGGTTATCCGAGTAAGTGATTACCCAGGATGTTTATAGTATGATATGATTTAGTATTGTATAGAAATTTTGAGGGTTAGATATCCCAATTTCATTTAAGGCAGATGAATTCCCCAAGTGTGATCCATGCACATAGTTTTAAAAAAATGGGGGATAGTATGCGATCGTAGAACAAGTCCGGATGGTGAGGGAAGTTAGAATAATCTTATGCTTCACTTTAGTTATTCAAGAAGGAGAAGAAAATATGATGCTAGCAAGTGGTTAGTAAAAAGGATAGTAAGTAAGTTTTGAGTTGATATGAATTAGCAATTTCAGCGGAGCTAGTAGAGGTACAATTTGATCTACTTAGTAAAGTTAACAATAGTGAGTGGATGAAAGTTTGAAATACCGAATGTGTGTTAGAACCCAAAGGGTTTAAGTTAAATTCGAAGTAAAATGATAGTGGGAAAAACAATCAGCTAGCAATAAGAGAGCACTATAGAAGAATAACCATTAGGAATTATCGAAATGTGGTTTCTCCTGGATTGACAGTGTGAGCAGAGTTAAATTATTAAGAGTGTGTATGATAGTTGTGAATACATTAGCTTTCCGTTATGTGAATAATTTAGTTTCCCTAGTGAGAATGATTTCTCAGAAGTAAGTTGGAAGATGAGTCGGCATTGACATAGAGTTCAAAGAATTGCAGAAAATAAGGAAAGTTATTTGGACCCCAACAAAAAGAGAAGGATCCGCAAGTATAAGACCTTTGGTCTAAGGGGGTGATGTGAAAACCATCAGTAAGTGCAGTTAGAGATCTGAAACTCGAATAGTAGCATGGGATATGAAAAAGAAAACTAGTTCGGTAATGAGGGAAAATTGTATAATTACCACAAGGATTATGTCTAGCATGTGTAAAGAAAAAAAAACAAAGTGAGTAGAATGATCACCGAGTTTAGTCATTGATGATAAAGCGATCACAGAAAGCTATAAAATCATGCCCAGTTATGTATCATGAGGGTAGTGCCATTGCACGAGACTCTAATCTTTAGAGTACTGTTAAAGACTTAGCTCACAACAATTCTATAAGTGTTTTCAGGAAGTTCTTAATAAGATCAAGTTCGGGAAGTATAACTCATGATTGAGGTAAATAAGACAACTCTGGTGAAAGAAGTTCACCGCTTAGCCTATCTAGGAGTTCAATTTGCGTACCCCAAAGATAGTAGAGTTGGTGTCTAGAAAAGGACTTGTTCCCCCTTAGTAGCCATTGAGAAGGAGGAAAATTTGATGATCCTTACATGTTGCAATTGAAAGAGAAGATTCACAAGTATAAGACGATGACTTTTGAATAAGGGAAAGATGGTGGTACTTTGAAGTACCAAGACAGATTATGTGTTCCAGACATAGATGGACTTAAAGAGGGAAGATCATGCTAGAAGCCTAGAATTTCAGGTATTCTATTTACTTAGGTACTGCAAATATGTATCATGGTCTTAAGGAGGTTTGTTGGTGGACCAGCATGAGCAAGAATGTCACAGACCTTGTGGCCAAATTGTCCGAAATGTTAGCAAGTGAAAGTCGGATAGCAGAAAGCCTAGTGTTTTATCACAGAATACACATATTTTGAGCGGAGATGGTAAATATGAAATTTATAACGGGATTATCTTGCTCATTTTAAAAGCATGATTTGATTGGATGACCGTAAATCGACTTACCAAGTCAGCACATTTCCTGCTAGTAAAGACTACAGATTCAACAGAAGATTATACCAAGTTATGCATTCAGGAAATCGTTTGATGTATGGGACTCCGTTGTCCATCATTTTGGATTGTGGTGCTCAGTTTAAAATGAACTTTTAGAAGTTCTTTCATAAATGATTAGTCACATGTTTTTCATCCTCAGAAAGATGGTCAGGTAGAGCGCATTATTCAAACAATTGATGATATATCCTTGATGTTAAAAGTAATTGGAATGATCACATACCTCTCATTGACCTTGCTAAAAAATAACACCTACCATTCTAGTATCAAGATAACACTGTGCGAGACTCTGTATGGGCGAAGGTGTAGATCGCCAATTGGTTGGTCCAAAGTTGGTGAAGAGGAGTTGTTGGGACCAAATTTAGCCTATCAGACTATGGAGAAAGTCAAGTTGATTCTAGAGCGTTTGAAGATGTTATAGTTCCAAGTTGATGATTGGGTGTTTCTAAAAGTTTCGCCTATGAAAGGCGTTATGAGATTTGGGAAGAAAGAGAAGCTCAGTCCCAAATATATCACGTCGTATATGATCCTACAAAAGATAGGTCAAATAGCTTATGAGTTGGAGTTGCCACCAGAATTAGCGGTGGTACAACCAGTATTTCACGTATCATGTTATAACATTCAAGTTTCCAGTACTCAAATACTCATGTCAGTTCAGTACTCAGATACTCATGTCAGTTCAGTACTCAGATACTCATGTCAGTTTAGTACTCAGATACTCATATTAGTTTAGTACTCAGATATTCATGTCAGTTCAGTACTCGGATATTCATGTCAGTTCAGTACTCACATACTCATGTCAGCTCAATACTCAACTACTCATGTTAGTCCAATACTTAGACATTCATGCCAGCTTAGTACTCAGACTACTCAAATATTCTTGCCAGTTCAATATTCATGTATCCATGTTAGTTCAGTATTCACATATCCATGGCAAACCAATATTCAGTCAATACAGTAGTCATTCAGTTCAGTAATTATGTATTCATTCAGTTTAGCATACAAGTGTTAATGAAAGTCCATGTTTGCACCATACTCATTTAAGGTTTAGAGTTAGCAGAAGTTACAGTCAAGACAATCATTCGAGGACGAATGATCCCAAGGGGGAGATAATGTAACACCCCACACATTCGGACTAGGTGTGGACCTATTAAACAAGTATGAATTTGATATTTCATACATGTGAAGTCCCATTGGTATTATTATGGGTAAAATAGTTATTTCAAAATCAAGATGGAAGGAGAGGTGCATAAGATTTGACAAAATCGAGTAGTTTGCAGAAGGTTTTTTTTCCATCAAGTTTTAGTGAAAATTGGTAATGAATTGGGGAAAACTTAAAGCATGAAAGTTGTAGGACTTTGAAATATCTTTCCAACGATATATTATGGAGCCTGAACGGATCTCTGTGTAAAAGGTTATGTGCGTTTTACAGAGCAGTACCCGGTAGCACGCCCATATGCGCGACCGCGCTAATTTTGAGGCAGTATTACTGCCATTTAGCGCGTTCAGTAGCGTGAGCAAACCTCCAGGTGTGCGAGCGCGCTAGTGGGGGGTCATTTTAAAGCTATATTTCGTTCCCCACAACCCCAAAACATAAAAATTTGCTCTACAAAGTAGAACTCTCAAAAACCTAACTCCTTAAGGGTCCTTCCACCACCCAAGGTAAGTTCTAATGGTGATTCTAAGTTAATTTCAATTTTCCAACATCTTATTAACATGGGTAAACCCTTCATATCATTAGATATTCGATTGGGACATCATTGTTGATAGGAGAAATCCTAGAACTCGAATTCAAGGAGATTGAACATAAAAAAGGTAGTAGTTTCACCCTCTAGTTGATTCTAGCATTGGTTTGATGATTATAAACCCTAGTTCATGAGATATGAGTTGATGGGTTTGATAGAAAAGCATAAACGATTATAGGTTTGGGGTGTTGAGTGTTGATTATTGGTTAAGGGTGTTGTTTAGCTTATGGATGATAAAGAATAATATCGATTATAACCATTTGAGATTTTAGAATTTATTTAGGAGCAAGAGAATTGATTATTGGGTGTAGAAACACCATTAATAAGGACTATGAAGCTTTATGTCACCAAGTATTTGAGAAAATGCTTAAGTGACCAAAACATGAGAATTATTGCTAATATGGAATCCATTTGACTTGTATTGATATAGATTAAAGTTTAAAGGGTTGACGAATATTGTATTACGCTCAAGAGCAGGAAGTTAAGGTATGTGAAGCTAACTCTCTATGTTTGGGAATTTTAATGATTTTCCCTACACTACGTTTCTTTTACGACGTATCAATTGCCTCGGAAATATAGTTAAGCCTAGTTCCTTGAATAGTTGTAGAACTTCTATTACCTAGCTTTATAACTCGTTCATGACTTTCATTCTGAACGTTGTGAGCTCAGTTCGTATTCAATATAGACTTGGGTTTGATTCCCCGAAGTCTCAATATATCTTACTCAGCATGTCATAAACAGTTGCAGTTTCAGTATTCATAACCAGTTCAAGAATACATGTCTCATTCTAGTCCTATTCAGTTTTCCAGTATTATATGACTCAGTATGATTTAGTATGGCAGTATAATGTAACTCAGTGTGATCCAGTATTCCAGTATCATATAACTTAGCGTGATTCAGTATTTCACTATTATGTATTGCCGTATGATTCTCAGTTCCTGATTTTAAATCCCTGAATGTTGAACACCTATATTTGGGCCTGAGGCCGCAACTAATGCTTTATGCATCTTTGGGCCTGAGGCTGCAGTTTATGCTTTATGCATTTTGGACCTAAGGTCGCAGTTATGTATACGTATACTTGGGCCTGAGGCCGCAGTTTGTGCACACATATATTGGGCCTGAGGCCGCAGTTTAATATTCAGATAAACAGGTTGTTCATCATTCAGAAGAGGGAGTATTCATATCCTACTTCCTTTATTCAGTACAATCATCAATTATCAGTTATCAGTTCAGTTATCAGTTATCAATTATCTTTTTAGCTATCAGTTATCTTTTCAGTTATGAGTTCAGTTATTAGTTATCTTTTCAGTTATCACTTCAGTTTCAGTTTCAATAGTTAACATTTCAGTTATCAATTATCAATTCTCAGTTACCAGCTTAGTTTTAGTTTCAGTATTTATAATTCTTCCTTTCAGTTGCTTTACATACCAGTACAATTCAAATGTACTGACGTCCCTTTTGCCCGGGGCCTGCATCTTACAATGCAGGTAATGATTTATAGGTTGACGATTCCGAGTGCTAGGATTCTCGTACCAGCTATTTGGTGATCCCAATTCTTTCAGGGCATCATCATTACCTTACAGTCTTCAGTATTTTCAGACAGTCAATGTTTTCAGTATTTAATTAGAGGCTTTATAGACTAGAGTAACAGTTAGACAAAGTCACGTGTTTTTCATGTTAAGCTACGTTGGCTACAAATATTTTTCAAAATTGTATTAGTATTTCCGCAGTTTGATTTATATCATCCAGACTTTCAGTATATCAACATGTGTTAGTTTATTTTCCGCATTTAGTATGTTATGATACCATATGTTGATTCAGCCAGCCAGTTGGTTCGCTCGGTCACATGTAGTCAGACACCGAGTGTCGTGTTACATCCAGGCCCAGGTTCGGGGCGTGACAATTCTATTATTGTTGACCGTATGTATCAATCATGTTTAATTGTCCTTAGTGATTTTAAGACGAGAGCCTATCAATTATTGCTCAGTATGGTAGACTTTGATATTATTTTGGGCATAGACTGGTTGTCACCCTATCATGTTATTCTTGGTTGTCACACCAAGACCATGATGCTAGCTATGCTAGGATTATCACAGTAAGAGTGGAGAGGTACCTTAGATTATACTACTAGCAGGGTTATTTCGTTCTAAAGGCTCAACGGATGGTTGAGAAGGGGTGTGATGTATATCTGGCATATGTGAGAGATATCAATGTTGATACTCCTTTAGTCAAGTAAGTTCCGATAGTGAGGGATTATCTATATGTATTCCTGACGAATGTTCTAGGCATGCCACCCGACAGGGATATTAACTTTGGTATTGATTTATTATCGGGTACTCATCCCATCTCTATCCTTTGTATCGTATGGCCCTACCAGAGTTAAAGAAGAGTTGTAGGAGTTGCTTGATAAGGGTTTATTTGGCCCAGTGTGTCGCCTTGGGGTGCTCCAGTCTTGCTTGCAAAGAAGAAGGATGGTATTGATGACCTATTTGATCAGTTACGGGGTGCCAGAGTGTTCTCCAAGATTTACTTGCATTTAGGCTATCATCAGTTGAAGATTCGAGATCCAAATATCTCGAAGAATGCCTTCAGGACTCCGTATGGTCATTACGAGTTCATTATGATGTATTTTGGGCTGACCAACGCCGCCAGTTACGTTCATGCACTTGGACAATATCTCAACTCATTCATCATTATGTTTATTGGCAACATTTTAGTGTACTCCCAGAGTCGGGAGGATCATGAGCAGCATCCGAGGACTATGCTTGAGACCTTGAGATAAAAGAAGTTATATGTAAAAATTTCAACGTGTGATTCTAGCTAGATTCAGTGGCATTTTTGGGTCATGCAGTATCAAGTGAGGGGATCAAGGTAGATCCGAAGAAGATTGAAGCAGTGCAAAGTTGGCCCAGACCATCCTCAACTACAGAGATCCAGAGTTTTCTTGGTTTGGCGGGGTATTACCGTCAATTTTGTAGAAGGTTTCTCGTCTATTGCAGCGCCTATGACCAGGTTGACCGAAAAGGGTGCTCCTTTATGGTGGACTGAGGAGTGTGAGGAGAGCTTTCAAATGCTCAATATTTCTTTGACTACAACCCCAGTATTGGTATTGCATATTGGTTCGGGGTCCTATACCGTGTATTGTAATGCATTGCATATTGGCCTCGTCGTGGTGTTGATGTAGGACGGTAGGGTGATTGCCTACGTCTAGATAGTTGAAGGTGCATGAGAGGAACTATCTTTTCAATGACTTTGAGCTAGCAACTATTATTTATGCCTTGAAGATTTGGCAGCACTTTTTATACGATGTCCCTTGTGAGATCTACAGTGATCACCGAAGTCTGCAGTATCTTTTCAAATAGAAGGATCTTAACTTGCATCAACGGAGGTGGTTAGAGTTGCTTAAGGACTATTATATCACCATTCTATATCATACCAGGAAGGCTAATGTGATATCCTATGCCTTGAGTCGTAGGGCAGATAGTTTGGGCAGTCTAGCATATATACCGGCAGCGGAGAGGCCATTAGCCTTGGATGTTCAGGCCTTGGCCAACCAATTTGTTAGATTGGATGTTTTTTAGCCTAGCCTAGTTTTGTATTGTGTGGTTTCTCAGTCTTCTCTTTACGATCGTATCACAGAGCGTCAGTATGATGACCCCCGTCTGCTTGTCCTTAAGGGACACGATTTAGCACGGATGCCATGGAGGTCACTATTGGAGATGATGGTGTATTACGGATGCATGGCAGGTTATGTGTGCCCAATGTAACTAGTTTGCGTGAGTTGATTCTCCAGGCGACTCACAGTTCGCGGTACTCCATTCACCTTAGTGCCGCGAAGATGTATGAGGATGTGAGATAGCATTATTGGTGGAGGAGAATGGAGAAGGACATAATGTAGTATGTATCTCGGTGCCTAAATTATCAGAAAGTGAAGTATGAGAATCAACGGTCAGGTGGATTGCTTCAAAAGCTAGAGATCCCAGAGTAGAAATGAGAGCAGATTACTATGGACTTTGTTGTTGGACTCCCACGGGCTTCGAGGAAGTTCGATGCAGTTTGGGTGATTATGGATAGATTGACCAAGTTAGCTTATTTCATTCCATTGGTGGCTACCTACTTTTTGGAGCAGTTGGCTCAGGTTTACATTCGCGGAGATTGTCAGGCTCCATGGCGTGTCGGTATCTATCATCTCTGATCAGGGTACGCAATCTACATAGTGGTTCTAGAGAGCTGTACAGGATGAGTTAGGTACTCAGGTGGAGTTGAGTCCAACATTTCAACCTCAGACAGACAGACAATCCGAACGAATTATTAAGATATTGGAGGATGTTCTTCGTGTATGTGTGATGGAGTTTGGGGGTTCCTGGGATCAGTTCTTGACACCAAGTGGAATTTTCCTATAACAATAGTTACAGTAAAGCATTTAAATGGCCCCATATGAGGCTTTGTATGGTAAGAAGTGCCAATCTCTGGTGGGTTATTTTGAGTCGGGCGAGGCTAGACTATTGGGTACAGACTTGGTTCAGGATTCTTTGTAGAAGGTTAAATTAATTCAGGATCATCTCCGTACAACCCAATCCAGATAGAAGAGTTATGTGTATAATAAGGTTCGCGATGTTGCATTCATAGTTGGAGAGTTTGCCTATGAAGGATGTTATTAGGTTCGGGAAGAAGGGCACGATGAGCCCTAGGTATATCAGACCTTTTAAGATTCTTGAGAGGGTTGGAGAGGTGGTCTACAGATTTGCGTTACCACATTCTCTAGCTACAGTTCATCTAGTGTTCCATGCTCCGGAAGTATCACAGCGATCTATCTCATGTGTTAGACTTCAGCTCAGTCTAGTTGTACAATAATCTATCTTATATTAAGGTGTCGATGGCCATTTTGGACAGGCAGGTCCGGAAGTTGAGGTCGAAGAACATTGATTTAGTTAAGGTCCAATGGATGGGTTAGCCAGTCGAGGAGGCGACTTGGTAGACCGAGCATGATGCATGCAGTTGTTATTCTCATCTTTTCGCCACTTCAGGTACGTCTCTATACTCGTTCGAGGACGAACGTTTGTTTTAATAGGGGGAGGATGTAACAATTCGGCCTATCATTTTGAGTGTATTAGCCCCTACACCCCACCTAATTATTTCCTTCTTTGTGTTATAATTTGGTTACGTGACTTTCCAGGATGTTTGGTTTTTGGTTTCGGAGTGAAATAGAACACATAGTCCCTAAATAAGAAGTTTAAGTCGTAGGAGTTGATCGTAGGTTGACTTATGTGAAGATGACTCCGGAATGGAGTTTTGACGGTATCAATAGATCTGTATGGTGATTTTATTCTTAGGAGCATGTCCGTATTTTAATTTGGAGCTCCGTAGGTCATTTCGGCTTGAATTGGCGAAAGTTGGAAACTTGTGGAATTTTGGGAAGTTTGACCGGGAGTGAACTTTTTGAATCGAGGTCATATTTCGATTTCGGAAGTTGAAATAGGTATGTAATGTCATATAGGACTTGTGTGAAAAATTTGAGGTCAATTGGACTTGATTAGATAGGTTTCGGCATCTGATGTGGAAGTTTAAAGTTCAAAAGTTCATTAGACTTGAATGGATGTGCAATTCGTGGTTTTAGAGTTTTTTTTATGTGATTTGAAGGCTCGACTAAGTTCGTATTATGTTTTAGGACTTATTGGTATTTTTATTGAGGTCCCGGTGTCCTCGGATTATGATCGGATCACATTTTGGACTTGTGCAATTTTTGAAGTTCCTAGCTTCTGGTGTCATCTCACCTATGGTGGGATTGACCTAAAGGTGTCTAACGGGTCGGGTCAGCCCATTTTTGGACTGGCCCAGACCGATTGAAACCGGAATCAGCCTAGACCGATACAAAGGGGACCGGGTGGGCTGGGTTAATGGGGGACATAGTTGGTCCGTTTACCTTGGGGCTACCAGTTAACGACCCGATCAAACCCGGCCAACGGTTTTTACTGTAGAACCGGTTAATCGGCCCGGATCGGACTGGCCCAGGCCATATAATGGCTACATTAATTTTTATTTTTTTTATAATGGGGCCTGCCTTTTTATGACCGTTGGCAACGATCTTCTAGCCTTGGGGCCATTGCCCAATGGCAGATTTGCACAAATAGTCCGCTTTTGCGCTTTTTAAAAAAAATGCCTTTTGTAATTACCTAATTAGCCCTTTGAAAAATAATAAATACACCCCCCTCTTCTTCATTCTTCACTCATCTCTCATTTCTCAATCTCAAATTCTCAATTCAAGTTAAATCATGCCCCGTACATCTAGAGTGCGCTCATATGTTTGGGAACACTTTGAGGTGGTAGAAGAAAATGAAGAAGTTCAAAAAGTAAAGTGCAAGAACTATGGTCGAGTCTTAAATCTTCGTCCAAAGTGTGGCACATACTTTTTAAGGAGGCATATGAAGAATTGTTTTGAGTGTCCTCCATAAATTCGTATTTAAGTTGATTTGAGACAATTTGTGTTATTTTAAAATTATTAGACGTATTCATGCTTGATGTTTTAGTTTGTTAGATTAATTTGAAGTATTATAATGCATGAAAAATTAGTTTTACTCTTTTTTCGTTAATTTACTTGTTAAATGCAAACTTTAATTTTATAATTTTAAAATAAATGTAGCACTTGCAATTTATAAGTACAATTTTCCCCATTTTTATTGTATTATTTATATTTTTTCTTTATATTAATATAACTTACAATAGTTATATAAAATATAAAAAAATAATTAAAAATTACACTAACCCGGCCCGGCCCCTTGTACCCGTAACCCTTCGGTTCATTTTTTACCCGGATAAACCCGAACCTATTAAACCCGGCAAGCCCTAACCCGTAACCGGCCCCCAAATTTTGCCTACCCAGCCCGGCCCGACCTGGACCACCCGTTAGACACCCTTAGATTGATCGAAGGTGCGGACTCGCATAAGCAAGCTTTGAGTCACAGATGCGGCGCTGGCCTTGCACAACAGTGGTCGCAGAAGTGGGAAATTATCTGCAGAAGCGCCTTCGCTTCTGCGATGGCAGGAGCGCAGAAGCGCCAGTGGTCGCAGGTGCGACATTTCATCCGCAGAAGCGGACCATTAACCCCAGAAGTGGAACCCCTGGACTTAAGTGTTTTCTACACCTGCAATAGTTTTTCATAGGTGTGGCGTTGCAGAAGCGTTTCTTGGGTTGTAGATGCAGTTTAACTGGGCAGAAAAGGGGAAAAAATCGAGGGTTTGATTTCATTTTCATTTTGGGACTTTGAGAGTTCGGATTGAGGCGAGATTTTAAGGGATTCTCAGAGGAAGAATTTGGGTAAGGATTCTTGATTCGTTTTTTATTAATTGCCATGAATCTACTGTTAATTACACCTTCTAATTATGGTTTTGGAGTTTAAAATTTGGGGGGGGGGGGATGTAGAGTTCTTAGACCAAATTTTTGGATTTTGAGAGACTAAATGAGGTCGGATTTGGATAATTCTTGTATGGTTGGACTCGATATCGTATGGGTGTTCAGATTTTATAATTTTGGTAGGGTTCCAAGACGTGGGCCCAGATCGACTTTTTGGGGAGATTTTTCAATTCTTTGCTAAAATCATAATTTTATTATTTAGATTAGTTTTCTATAGTTATATATATTTTTGGCTAGATTCAAACTGTTCGGAGTTGGAAAATCGAGGGAAAGACTTTCTTATTGATTGATTGAGCGAGGTTTGAGGTAAGTGACTTATCTAACCTTGTGTGAGAGAAGTTCCTCCTAGGATTTGGTACTGTTATGGTAAATTACAATATGTGAAGGCCGTGTACGTGAGGTGACGAGTGCGTACACGGGCTAAATGTTGAAAATCCAATTTTTTAAGGTAGTTTCCTTTATATTTCCTTAATTGAGTTACTTTAGCATGTATAGTCATTATGTTTAGCCTAATCTCTTATATGCAACTTGTACAACATGCTTAGTTGAATTACCAGCTTCCTTGATTTCGTGCTTAGTTGAATTACCAGCTTCCTTGATTTCGTGTTTATTATTTAACTGAGATATTCTTTACTTGAAATTGCTATCCTTGAAATATCATTGTTTCAATTGTTATATTTTGGTTTTCATGATTATTATTAAGGTGATTGTTTGGTTGTTGTACGAGGTTTCTGCCGTGTGATTTTTATTGTTGTACGAGGTCTTTATCGTGCGGTTTTTATTGTTTACACGCAGTTTCTGTCGTGCCATTGTGATTATTAATACGCATGCGGTGGTATAAGGTTTGGATGTTGAAACGCATGTAGTTAGATAAGGTGGGATTGATACGCATGGCTAGTAGGGGATCTACTAGAAGCCATGCGGTGTGATAAGGTAGGCTAAAATGCAGGTTGCTATTTCGGGAAAATAATTTTCAAACCAAAAATATAAAGGCTCCCACGATGATATAAGGAAAAACTGTGAGCTATTTTTACTTTTGGGACTCTATACCTCGGGAGTGCCCTGTTGTTCTTTTCTATTTGATGTATTGTTTGTTGTTGTTTTTCCTTAATTTGTAAGATTTTTGTTTCCTTCCGTGTTATATTGCTTTTCTTTTATCTTCGTGTTGTTACTTTCTGCAAATCCCATTGTTTTATTTTCCTGCCATTTTATTATATCATTATATCTTCTTCCTTGTTTCTTATATTTCCAGTAGGTCCCTGACCTGACCTCAACATTACTTGATGGTAGGCTATAATTCCGTATTTTAGCCGCTTATTGTACTTTAATTTACTGCACTTTAATTGAGTTTGAGATTTAATCGTTAGTATTTTGTACTAATTGAAAGTTTTATGCGTTGTAAGAGTGATTCTGAACTATGTAGATGTTATAGAATGAATTCGAGTTATTTGGAGTTTTGAAATCTGAGTAAAATTCCAAGTAATTAAGCCGGGATCGCGTTCGGGGGTCGAGAACCACGTCTGAATTCAAAGAGCAAGGAAAAAGAGTCATTCTGAGAAAAACACACAACCGCGGCTCATGGCACGCCGCAGATATGTAAATTTGTTGTTTGTTTATTTTGCACGCTCTCTAAAGATCCCCATTACTTCCCTTGTGGCACGTTGCCCCATGCGACTTGCCTGTGCAATTTTTACATAGTTATTTTCCTAGTTCGTGCATGAAAAGATATTTTCGTGTGGGCCCAACTCTACTTAGTATAAATACATGTAAAAATATTATTTGGAGCGACTTTTCACACATCTTAGACCTAAGGAAGCTAAGGAGGAGATGGAGAATCAAAAGCACAAGGATTTCATCATTCAATCCTCACTCAAGACAAGAGTTATGATCGTTTTATGATTTTCTTTGATTTAAACATATTTGTGATAAATTAGTCTATATCTATTGAGTAGTTCTCTTTAGGGTTTGATAGATTTGGTGTCTAGATACATGTTTGTGAATAATTAACTCTAGTTTTATGTATTGAATCGTTTTGGATGTTTTAATCGTTGCATCTATATTCACTTGTTAATGTAGTGTCATTTTTTAACCGTTAAATCTATGTTCACTATGTTAATGTAATCGAGAGAGGCATAACTTGTGGTATTTTGTATTATATTTTGTTTATTGACTTCATTAATTCTTCTTAGTAATCGGAAGAGGCTAGTTAAATTGTTGATTAAACCTAGTTAGGAGGATAATCGAGAGAGGTTCTCCTAAAGACCAATCCACTACGAATTCTTGCATATCGTCATGTACTTAAAATTGGTTCATCTTGTGAGGTTGAGACTTAATCGAGAGAAGAGTTTCTACTAAAAAAAATGAATTTAAGAAACTCATTTGAACATTAGAAATGAATTATCTAGAGTTAGATATCAAATATTTATCTTGCACCTATTCTATCAACCTTATCTTCTCCCCTTTGATATTTTGCTTTGCCTACTACTTGCTTTGTTTGTCACCAGTCAATAGTTTAGACTCTTAGGTAATTTTTAGTTTTAATCACATAAACCTCGACTGTTGATCATCTTGGATAGCAAATGTAGCTACAAACTACGATAATAATGTTTAAATATATTATGGATTTGATATTACAATTTATTAAATTCGATTAGCGAGCATATTTAAGTGTGTGTTTCAAGCTCGTCACTACTCTACCGAAGTTAGGCTTGACATTTACTGGGTACCGCTGTGATGTACTCATACTATGCTTCTGTACATGTTTTGTGCAAATCCAGGTATATCCTAGCATCCTCGATATTAGAGTATTGCGTTGATGCTTGGAGACTTCAAGGTACACCTGCCTGTGTATGCAGGTCTCGGGGTCTCCTTCTATCCTATCTTTTCCTTGTTTCTTGATAGATGATGTATAGGATTATGCAACAATATATCTAGAGCTTGTGACTTATATCTACCGGATTTTGGGAGTTGTATATACTTTGAGTTCCAGTTTTTACTTTATATAGTTGTTAACGTTTTGAGCTTTTAGATTATTATTTTAATTATTTTGCATGCTTGTTAGGCTTACTTAGTCTTAGATACTAGGAGCTGTCATGACATCCTACAAAGAAAAATTAGGGTTGTGACATATACATATCTTGTACAAGTAATGATATCCAAAATATTTATTTTTCACTACTGTTCCATTCATCTTCATGTTCCTCTTCTCTCTTCTCCCTCGTTAGTTAGAGTTTCTATATCTTCTTAAATCTCCATTTCAGCAAATACTACGAGTTTTGTGCTTCAAAATAACTTATTGATAATTGTCCTACTTTTAAAATACTAGGATTTTCTATCAATTTGCCACCCTTCAAAAATAAATTATAATTACAATAATATTGTTGTAGTAGTTGGAAATTTTAATAAATGTTACGAGTCGTATTTTTAAATTAAATAATCATCTTTTGAATCGTAGCTCAATCTATTAATTATATGGAAGCCCATAAAATTTATCTCAAAATACGGATCAAATTCAGTCAAACTCAATGTGCCGTCAACACCATGATGTGACTTGCCACATTAGAAAATTAATATTACAACCATTAGAATGACTCGATAAACCTAATTGTATGATATTAGTATAGTGAACTTGCACATTTATTAACGACAGAAAATGGTTATATTTGCCTCTATACTACTAAAAGTTAATTATATTTATCCTCCTTTAATGTATATGATGTTAAATATCTTCATTGTTATCATTTTGAACATAATTACCCCTCTCACTAACAGGCCAATGGACCCACCTTTTACGTTGCCACGTGAAGACCATCTTTTCAATACCCGATTATTAGCCAACCCATTTCAAAATTTAGATCTTTCTTCGCTAAAGAAAAAATCGAACTATGTGCATCTTCATCATCTCATCCCCTCCCTTCTTCCCCATCCCCACCAAAATTCCAAAAATTCATATCAAGATACTCGCTGGCGCTATGCCAATTTCATCCAAAAATCCATAATAATTTTCGTTCCAAATCCGTAGCATCTTCTTAACGCAAATCTATGCCCGTTCCATTCAGCATCAAGATCCAAATCCAAACACTGAACCATAAACTAATTTTCCTTCTGAAATACATAGTTGTAGCTCTTGCTCTTTCTCTTTTCTTCATTTTCTCCTCTTTTTTGGTTTTACCATCCTTGTGATTTCCCATTTCCTCATCACCTTCTCTGCCATTGAAATATATGGTTAAACTATATAAATTTCAATCAAAAACTCATAATGGAAAAACCAATAAAAGTTCCTAAATCGATCAAAAATAAAATTGAGCAAAACTCTGATTCTTCCGTGAATCTTAAATCACACAATTGAAAACAAAAAAGTAGATTTCCACTCCTAAGTAACTTGTGTAATTGTCACAACCCAAACCCCACCATATGAGTCGTGATGACACCTACTTTCTAAATTTACGTAAGCCGATCACTTACAACAATCAAATCAATAAAAAAGTGATATAATAAACCAGAGTATAACATGAATGGGGAAATAAAGGTAATACAAGCCAAGCGATGATAATAAAAAAAATATATAACTAGATAGTACAATATCATGAGCTCTAAAGAAACACATAAGAATATCTCAAAATACAATATCAATTCGGATAGTAAAATGACAACATCAATATAAAGATAGGACTCCAAGGGACTGCAACGGTCAATGCAACTCTACTTTGAATCCAGGCGGTCGATGAAGCTCTCACTGCCTAGATTCGCTACCTCCAATACCTGGATCTGTAAAAAAAATATACAGAAGCGTAGTATGAGTATACCACGGTCGGTACCTAGTAAGTATCAAGACTAACCTCAATGAAGTGGTGATGAGGTTCAAGCCATGTGATGCTCACTAGTTAAAATAACCCGTACAAAAAATAAAGACTGACAACAAAAATATAACAGAAAACAATAGCAGTAACCTCATCAAATTAAGTGATAAAATTCAATACAAATAAAGGCCCGGTTTCAAGAACAAGTCATCATAAAGAAATACACACAAATAGCACCTCGTGCCTACTTTTTATCAACAACAATAGCTGCATGTATCACTCCGTCCTAACAAAATCATAATAGCTACCCCTATCGTTTTGCCCTAAGAATATTACAATAGCCACCCGTATCGTTCTGCCAAACATGCCACATATGCCACAAAAATCACAAAACAATAACACTCAAGGTTTCATCATGGATATGAATTTATAATTTAACAACATGGTGTACAAGGACATGAAAATGTCAAAATACGGAAGTATACTTAACAAATAAAGTACTATCACGACTAAAACGAATGTAGTGATCATGTTCACATACATAAACAATACATTCCCAAATTAAGACATATCAATAGCAGAAGGTATAATCCGGTCATAATCCACAAATAGCACCCGTGTGCAAGCTCGTCACCTCGTGTGCATATTGCTTTTCTTATGACCATAGGAAATTTAGGGCCAAATCTTAAGGGGTATTCCCTCACACAAGGTTAGGCAAGTTACTTACCTCAGACAAGCCAAATCAATATTTTAGAAAGCCCTTGCCTCTCGAATCGTCCGCCGAACGGGTCAAATATAGCAATAAACAACTCAATAATATCAAACACGGCTATATAATTCAGTTCCAATTAATAAAGCTTTGGTCTCTGTCAAAAATTTAAAATTCAACCAAAGAGTCAATCCGGGACCGCCTCCAGGAACCCGATAAAATTCAGAAATTTCGAACACCATATGAATCCAACCATACAAGTTTCATCCAAATCTGAATCAGAATCAGAGGTCAAATCCCCATTTTTATTTTTAAAAAATTCTACAAAATTCCTAATTTCTTCATTTATATTCATCATTCAAATGCTAAAATTCAAGTTGGAATCATGAATAATAACCAAACCCGAGTCAAAAAAACTTAACCCAATCCAAATCGTAAAAAATTCCCTAAAAAAATCACCCAAATCCGAGCTCCCCATCTTAAAATATAATAAAATAACCCAAACCCTCGAAATAGAGTACTTACGTATCTACAAGTGATACCTTTCGCGATTGTGAGACCTACTTTGCCATCGCGAAGGCCAAGCTCTTACCCAAACGCGAGGAAGTAGACGCGAACACAGTGCCTTCCTCTAATGTGCCTACACGAACGCGGTCCCTAGTACGCGAAGGCTAAAAGCCCGACAAACCCATCCGGTCTTCCCTTCTACGCGAACTGACGTCCATGATGCAAATGCAAAGGCCACTACCCCCATGCTCTGCAAACGCTACACACCTATTGCAAACGCGAAGAGCAAATATTACCAGCCGCCTAGACACTCTCCGCGATTGTGATAGCCCTTTCGCGATCGCAATGAACACCAGAACCCTAGAAGATAGTTGATCCAAAACAAGGGGAAATGGTCTGAAACCCACCCGAAACACACTCAAGGCCCCGAGACGCCGTCCAATCACACAACTAATAACAAAACATAACACGGACCTACTCGAGGCCTGAAATCACACAAAATAACATCAAAATCACGAATCACACACTAATTCAAGCTTAATGAATTAGTCCAAATTTTCGAATTACAAGCTTACATCGAACATGCCTAAATAACTCGAAATGACCTCAAATTTTACACACACGTCATAAATCACCATACGAACCTACTCCAAGGCTAGGAATCCAAAATGGACATTGATAACCACAAAGTCAATTATAGGTCAAACCTATGAATTTCTAAACCTTTAAACTTCCAACTTCGCCAATTAGAGCCAAATTCGAACATACATCTAAGTCCAAAATCACCATCCGGACCTAATGGAACTACCAAAACTTCGATACGAGGTCAAATACACAAAAGTCAAACTTGGCCAACACTTCCAACTCAAGCTTCCAAATTAGGAACCAAGTGTTCCAAGTCAATCCCAAACTCCCCGAAACCAAATCAATTATTCCCGCAAGTTACATAACCACAAATAAGCACACTAAAAGCATCAAATAGGCGACTGGGCTGAAATACACAAAAAGACTGGCCGGATCGTTACAATAATTAAATATCAACCAGTCCTTGTAGCTTGTGACTACCTATTGATCTAGAGTTTTGCCTGCGATCATGGAATTTTATCATCATTTTTGGGTGATGCAATATAAAGAGAATATAAACTGTAAAGTCAGAGACAAAAGAGAGAGATCGTCAGAGATGGTGAACGTAAAAAATGGCTCGTTGGTAAAAAACGGAAAGGACAGGTCAAGAAAAGTGGGTATGGTTGACTAATAACCAGGTATTGAACAGATTGCCTCCACGTGGCAATGTAGAAGGTGGGTCTGTTGGTCTATTACTGAGAGGGGTAATTATGTTCAAGTTAGTAATGACAAGAGTATTTATCGTCCAATACATTCGTTTGGTTGGAATATGAGTTATACCGGTATAAGTTATACCGGTATAAGTTATAATGGGATAAGTTATACCGATATAAGTTATAATGGGATTGTTGTTTATTCATTGTTTGGTATGTTGTATTAAGAATGACAATTGAATAATTTATAAGAGAAAGGTATAAGTTATACCGGTGCTAATTACCCCACCATCTGTGAGGTATAAGTTATACCGGTGTTAAAATTAACACCGGTATAACTTATACCTGATTTGCTAACCAAACAGAATATGAAGGTGGTATTAATTCTTATACCACCCTTATACCACCCTTATACCTCATACCAAACGACCCCTAACAGAGGATAAATATAACTAATTTTAGTAGTACAGTAGGCAAATATAACCCTTTTTCATTGTTAATAATTGTGCAACTTCAGTATGTTAATATCATACGGCTAGGTATATTGATAACCTGTTTAGCCAAGCTTCTCCGAGCTGAAAAGCACCTTTTAAAAAAATATTTTTTTTATAATTAAAGTATTTGGCCAAGTTTTTAAAAGAAAAAGAAATAATTTTGAGTAGAAGTAAAAATATTTTTGGATAAGTAGAAAAAGTAGGCAGAAACACTTCTTTGATGAACACTTTTAAGAAAAATACATTTAGAAACACTTTTGAAAAGTTTACCCAAAAATAAGTTTATGCTTAGAAGTACTTTTCAAATTAATTAGTCAAACATAAATTTTTTTTTATCAAAAATAATTTTGAAAAAAGTACTATTAAAAAATACTTTTCAAAATAAGCTGATTTTTCTAACTTGATCAAACAGGCTATGAGTCACTTTAATGGTTGTAATATTAATTTTCTCATGTGGCAAGCTATTATGAAATTTGTCCCTATGATGTTGTGCTATTGGAAACGAAGATTACATGTGATTATTTAACTCATTGCTTGTGCAACTGTCAGATGAATAACTGTCACGATACAAAACATAGCTTGTCGCGATAGCGCCTAACAGGTACTAGGCAAGCCGATACCCCAGAACATTTCCAACGCTATGAAAAATGAACTAAAATAGGTTTAAATAATTAAAGCTCTCATAAACTGGATAGAAGATCAAAACTCAATACGGAAGTTCCAAAAAATAGGGTGTCATTGCGTACATGGCCGTCTATATAATACAAGTCTGAAATATTGTCTATGAAAAACTGAAACTAAATACATAAAGCTGAAAGATAGGGAAGGAGAGTTTAGGTCTAAGCTGCTCAGATAATCAACAACCACCGTGATTGGATACACCTAGATCTGCAACTATACACCCACAAGACTAAACAACTATACAGTTCCATGTAACCGACCAAATCACAATTCTTAAGGTGTACGGCACACGCCCTTCACCTAGCATGTGCGTCACCTCTACACCAATCACATAACACGTAATTCATGGTTTCATACCCTCGGAACCAAGTTTAAAAATGATACTTACCTCAAGCCGTGCAAAACTCTACTCAAAGACGCCCTTGCCTCGCGAATGGGCATCCGAATGCCTCGAATCTAGCCACAAACAACTGGATACGATCAACACGTACTAAAGGAATCAATTCCATAAGAAAATACTAAGTTCTTAGTAAAAATTTAAATAGTCAACTCAAAATTAGCCCGTGCCACGTCTCAAAATCCAATAAAAGTCAGAAAATCTAGAATCCCATTCAACCACGAATCTAATCATACCAATTTTACCAAAATCCGACATCAAATCATCACTCAAATCCCCAAATTAAACTCTCTAAATTCCTAGCCTCAAACTCCAAAATTACACCTCAAAACCACACAATCTAGGTGGGAAATTCAATGGGGAAGTATAATTATTGAATAAATTTAACCACAAGTGACTTAACTCAAGAATTCTTTCGAAATACCTCTAAAAAATTGCCTAATTCCGAGCTTGAAAAGTCCAAAAATGATAAAAATCTTAGAAACCTTCCAATTTAAACACTGCCAGAGGTCTCGCCCCTACAGCCCATTTAACCGCATCTGCGATCCCGCAGATACAGACATTTCTCCACTTTTGTGGCCAAGTCTGGGATCTATTCTTTCGCTTCTGCGATCCCCCATGTAGAGGTGCTAATCCGCATCTGTGCTTCGAGGCTTCCTCCTCTGAGCCCGCTATGCGATCCCACATTCTGCATCTGCGACTACGGAGGTGCGGAAGACCCTCACACTTACGACCACTGCACATTCCTCTCCAAGCGCATCTATGCTCCCCTTATCTCACCTACGATCAAAACACTGCAGGTGCGATTGCACAAGAACTGGTGAGCTTCAACAGTCTTCCAAATTCCAAACTTGATTCGTTAACCATCCGAACTCCGCCCGAGGCCCTTGGAGCTCAACAAATATATCAATAAGTGCTAAAACACTATACGAACTTAGCTGAGCTTTCAAATCACACCAAACAACGCTAAAACCACGATTCGCGCATTGACTCAAGCCTAACGAACCTTTGAACTTCTAACTTCGACATTAGATGCCGAAACTTATCAAATCAAGTCCGATTGATCTCAAATTTTGCACACAATTCACAAATAAGACAACGGACCTACTTCAACTCCTGGAACCCCAATTCGAGCCAGGTAACCATAAAGTCAATTCTCGATCAAACTTTTAAATTTCCAACTTCCACCGTTTCAAGCCTAATTCAACCACGGACCTCAAAATCAAAATTCGGACAAGCTCCTATGTCCAAAATACCCAACGGAGTAAAGGAACCATCAAAATTCCATTCTGGAGTCGTTTACATATAAGTCAATATCCGACCAACCTTTTCAACTTAAGCTTCCTACCTTGAGTCTAAATGTCTCAATTCATTTCGAAACATCCCCCGAACCGAGCCAATACCCCGACAAGTCACATATAAAAAATTAAGCATAAAATGAGAAGTAAATAGGGTAATGGGGATACAACTTTAAAACGACGGCCAGGTTGTTACATCCTTTCCCTTTTAATCAAACTTTCGTCCTCGTACGGGTCTAGAAATGTACCTGGAGTCTCAAATAGGCTTGGATATCTGCCCCGCATCTCCCACCCGGTCTCCCAAATAGCCTCTTCAATTGGATGACCTCTCTACTGCACCTTTACTGAAGCTATGTCCTTTGAACTCAACTTTCGAACCTGCCGACCAAAATGGCCACTGACTCCACATCATAAGTCAAATAACCATCCAACAGAACCGTGCTAAAATCCAAAACATGCGACAAATCGCCAACATACTTCCGGAGCATAAATACATGAAATACTGGAGGAACACTCGACAGACTAGGTGGCAAGGCAAGCTTGTAAGCCACCTCTCCAATCCTCTAAAGCACCTCAAACGGCCTAATATACCGAGAGCTCAATTTTCCATTCTTCCCGAATCTCATAACACCCTTCATGGGTGAAACCTTGAGCAACACCTTCTCCTCAACCATGTAAGCAACATTGCGAACCTTCCAATCGGCGTAGCTCTTTTGTCTAGACTACACCGTGCGAAGCCGATCTTGAATAAATTTAACCTTGTCCAGAGCATCCTGAACCAAGTCAGTACCCAATAACCTAGACTCAGTCGACTCAAACCACCCTACCGGAGACCGACATTGTCTCATGTATAAAGCCTCATACAGAGCCATCTGAATGCTCGATTGGTAGTTGTTGTTGTAGGCAAACTCCACGAGTGGAAGGAACTGATCCAAAGAACCACCCCCTAAATCTATGACACAAGCATGTAGCATATCCTCCAATATCTGAATAGTGCGCTCGAACTGTCCGTCCGTCTGAGGGTGAAATGATGTACTCAACTTAACCTGGGTGCTCAACTCTCACTGCATGGATCTCCAAAACTGCATGCCCTGATCTAAAATGATGGATATCAGCAAATTGTGAAGGCGAACAATCTCACGGATATAGATCTCAGCCAATTTCTCCGAAGAATAAGTAGTCACAACTGGAATGAAGTGCGTGGACTTGGTCAACCAATCCAGAATCACCCAAATAGCATCAAGCTTCCTTGAAGTCCATGGGAGCCCAACTACAAAATCCTTGTTGATACGCTCCCATTTCCACTCAGCCTCTGTAGCAATCTACCTGGTCTCTAATGCTCATACTTCACATGCTGACAATTTAGGCACCGAGCTACAAACCCTACTATATTCTTCTTTATTCTCCTCCACCAATAGTGATGGCTCAAGTCCCGGTACCTCTTCGTGACACCCAAATGAATGGAATACAGGAAATAATGGGCCTCCTCAATAATCAACTCATGTAACCCATCTACATTGGGTACACATATCTGGCCCTACATCCTCAACACCCCATCATCCCGATAGTAACATCCTTGCCATCATCTTGCTGAACCGTGTCCTTGAGGACAAGAAAATAAGGATAATCGTATTGGCACTCTCTGATGTGATCATATAAGGAAGACCGAGAAACCATACAAACTAGAACGCGGCTGGGTTCCGAAATATCTGATCTCACGAATTGGTTGGCCAAGGCTTGGACATCAATAACAAGAGGTCTCTCACTAACATGAATGAATGCAAGGCTACCCATACTCGCTTCCTTCCTACTCAAGGCATTGAGTACTACATTGGCCTTACCGGGATGATACATGATAGTGATATCATAGTCCTTAAACAGCTCTATCCATCTCCGCTACTTCAAATTTAAATCCTTTTGTTTGAACAAGTGTTGGAGACTCCAATAATTTTTAAATACCTCGTAAGACACACTATATATATAATGCTGGGAAATCTTTAATGTATGAACGATGGCAGCCAACTCCAAATCATGAACAAGGTAGTTCTTTGCATGTGACTTCAGCTGGTGCAAAGCATAAGCAATCACTCTAACCTCCTTCACCAAGACACATCCAATACCAATCCGAGAAGTATCACAATAAATCGTATAAGAGCCTGAAGATGAAGGCAAAACTAGAACTGGATTTGTGGTCAAGGTTGTCTTGAGCTTCTGAAAGCTATCTTCACACTTATTCGACCACCTGAAATGAGCACCCTTCTGGGTCAATTTGGTTAAGGGTGATGCAATGTATGAGAAACCCTCCACGAATCAACGATTATAACCGGCCAAGCCGAGAAAGCTCCGAATCTCAGTAGCTGAGAATGGCCTGGGCCAACTCTGAACCGCTTCTATCTTCTTTGGATCAACCTTAATTCCTTCACTGGATACCATGTGCCCCAAGAACGCCAACAAACTAAGCTAAAACTCATACTTGGAGAACTTGGCATAAAGCTTCTTCTCCCTCATCCACTGTAGTACAATTGTCAAATGCGGTGCATGCTCCTCCTGGCTACGCGAGTACACCGGGATGCCATCAATGAATACTATGACAAATGAGTCGAGATATGGCTAAAATACACTGTTCATCAAGTGTATGAATACTGTTGGGGCACTGGTCAGCCCAAAAGATATCACAATGAACTCATAGTGACTATAACGGGTCCTGAATGCCATTTTTAGAATATCCGAGTCCTGAATCTTCATCTAGTGATACTCAGACCTCAAATCAATCTTATAGAATACCCTCGCTCACTGAAGCTAGTCAAATAGATCATCAATGCGTGGTAAAGGATACTTGTTCTTGATTTTAACTTTTTTCAACTGCCTATAGTCGATGCACATCAGCTAGTACCATCCTTCTCCTTCTCAAACAGAACCGGTGTACCCCAAGGCAACACACTAGGCCTAATAAACCCCTTATCAAGAGAAGTTCATGAAGCTGCTCTTTCAATTCCTTCAACTCAGCTGGTGCCATACGATACAGAAGAATGGAAATGGGCTAAGTTCCCGACACCAAGTCAAGACCAAAGTCAATATCCCTATCGGATGACATGCCCGATAGTTCTACAAGAAACCATTTCGAAAGTCTCGTACCATCGGAACAGAATCAATAGCAGGGGTATCAACATCGACATTTCTCACAAAGGCTAAATACGACAGACACCCCTTCCCAATCATCCGTTGGGCCTTCAAATACGAAATCACCCTGCTTGAAACATAATCTAGAGAACCTCTCCACTCGATTCTTGGCAACCCCTGCATCGTCAACGTCACAGTCTTAGCGTGACAATTCATAATAGCATGACATAGAGACAACTAATCCATACACAAGATCACGTCAAAATCAACCATACTTAGCAATAGAATATCAACTCTACTCTACAATCCCCCAAAGTCACTACACATGACCAATATACATGATCCACAATAATAGTATCGCCCACCGATGTAGGTACTTGAACATATGAAACTAAGGACTCATGGGACATATCCAAGTAATGAGTAAAATAGGATGAAACGTAGGAATAAGTAGAACCAAGGTCAAATAATGTGGAAGCATCTTTGTGGCACATTGAGACATATATCTTATTATTACATCTGAAGCAACGACATCTGGATAGGCAGGAATAACATAGAATCGAGCCTGACCGCCACCTGATCGGTCTCCCCATCTTGGGGGACCTCTAGATTCCTGGTCCCCACCTTGAGCTGGCTGGGCAGGTGGTGAAGTAACTATTGCGGAAGTCACAACCTAACTTCTCTGGTACACTGGACCTCCCAAGCGACGACGACTTCTCCACATATGACCAAACTCCCCGCACTCGAAGAAACTCCTTAATGGTGGTGGGGACTGAATCAGGCCTCGAGTACCAGAGTAACTACTAGAAAGACCTGGCTTAGATGAACCCTGAATCGATGGAGCACGAGATGAACTCTGAGCTTGAAGGGCACTGAGAGATGATTGACCCTAATGAGCATTGTATGAACTATGATGCAACATGATGAATTGGACGAGCCAGCTGAGCGTGCCTATAAAGACGACCCTTGTTGTGGTGAAATTAACCCTTAGAAGGAACACCATTGAAACCACCCGAACCACGAGGCCTCTTGGCCTTCCTCTCCTCACGCTCCTAACTGTGGACCATATCTAGTTGGTGAGCAATATAAACCACCTCGTTAAACCGAGCACCAGATAGAGTCTCCCGAGTTATAGCAAAACGCATCTGATAGGTGATGCCATAAATGAACCTCCTAATCCTCTCCCTCTTAGTGCAAACCAACCAAACTGCGTGACGAGCCAACTCTAAAAATGTCATCTTATACTGAGTCACAAATAGGACATCCTGACGTAGCTACTCGAACTACCTGCGCCGCTCCTCCCTATGGGTCAGTGGCACAAACTTCTCTATGAAGAGAACGAAGAACTCATATCATGAAAGTGGCGTAGCATCGACTGGCCTGCTCCTCTCATAGGCCGGCCCCAGTAAACTGGAAAGTAGTAAACGAGACCCCAGTAGTTTCCGAAATACTCACCGTACGAAGAATTCGCTGACACTTATCCAAGAAGTCCTAGGTATCCTTTGACTCATCCCCATTGAGTGATGAAGGCTAGAGTCTCCCAAACCTCTCAAGTCTCTTCTACTAATCCTCACTCATAATGGGACCCACCTAGGCCTGAGCAGCTATAACCAGCTGGGCTGGTAGCACCCTCGGTGTCTGAAGTCGCTGCATCACCTGTTCTGGAGTACGGGCGGCGGGAGTTTGAGCACCTCCCCTGGCCTGAGAAGTGGCTGGAACAATCTGAATAGAAACCGCATGAGGGAGGCTAGTGCATACAGTCAATATCTGAGCCAAAGTCTCTTGAAGGCCTAGAAACACAATGGGCACAGCTGGTGCCTGAGCTGGCCCCACTAGCTCAACCACATCTGGAACCTGTTCCTATGTTGGAGCGACTGGTAGATCTGCAGGTGCTGCTCTAGCTAGCAGTTGTACGAGCTGCACCTTTGCCCCTACTGCGCCCCCTACCGCGACCTCGACCTCCCGTTGCCCTAGCAGGTGGTACTGGTGGTTGTTCGTCCTGTCCGGTAGCATGTGTCCTCACCATCTATGACAGAATAAAATATGAGAAGTTTAGTTCTTGGGATCAACAAATCTGCACGATAAGAATACAATAATGTGAGGTTTCCTAAGGGTTCGACTGCCTCTCTAAGATAAGTACAGACGTCTTCGTACCGATCCGCAAGACTCTACTAAACATGTTCGTGACTCGTGATACGTATGTAACCTAGGCACTGATACCAACTTATCGCGACTCAAAACTTAGCTTATCGTTATGGTGCCTAACATGGTACTAGGCAAGACGCACCTCAAAATATTTTCAACACTTTAAAATGAAAAATGAACTAAAACAGGTGTAAATAATTAAAGCTATCGTAAACTAGATAGAAGATCAAAAATTAATACGGAGGTTCCCTTAACCAGGGTGTCACTGAGTACATGAGTGTCTATACAATACATGTCTGAAATAGTGTCTATGAAAAATTGAAACTAAATACATAAAGCTGAAAGATAGGGAAGGAGAGTCAAGGTCTGTGGGCGCCGGGCAGCTACTACTAAGCTGCTCAATAATCAGCACCCACCGTGATCGGATACACCTGGATCTGCACACGAAGTGCAGGGTGTAGCGTGAGTACAACTAATTCAGTAAGTAACAAGTCTAACTATTGGACTGAAAGTAATGACGAGCTTCTAAGATACAGTTCAATTACATGATTATAGTACAGAAATGTAGGCATGCTTTCAAGTTTAACAGTTAAAGCCTGAATAGGTAATTCATGTCAAATTCAATTTAAACAAGATATGGTACAACTCGGAAAATACATGACAGTTATATATGCCAACTGAGGTATATAGACAGTAATGAAATCATGTGCATGCTCTCGGAGTATCATCCATTAAATTCTCCCATTGACTCCATCCTTACAACCACTCAATCCTCCATGTCATTCGACACTCGCACTCAGTAGGTACCTGTGCTCACTGTGAGTGTGCAAACTCTGGAGGGGCAATTCTAGCCCAAGCGTTATAATAAGCCAATAATGGCATGAATTAGATAGACACACTACATCGTGCAACCCACTCCCATAAACATCCTCACAGTCACCCTCGACTTCACTCAGTCATCAATCTCTCCAATCTCCCGAACTCTTAAAAATCATGATAATCATCCCAAACAATGATGATATAATGTATCAATGAAGGACGACAGAGACTGAGACATGATATGCAAGTAAAAGATGTGACCAAGTATAAAATGGAAATTTAGCTGATAATTCAACATGTAACACGACTTCTGTGGGTCCCTACAGTACTAACACGTAACCTATGCATGATTTCTAACATGATTGGTAGATCAATTTCCCTAGCAGATAGTGAAAATATGGATAAAGACAAGACTAAACAACTATAGAGTTCCATGGAATCGACCAAGTCACAATTCTTAGGGTGTATGCCCACACGCCCGTCACTAACATGTGCATCACCTCAACACCAATCATATAACACGCAATTCTGGGTTTCATACCCTCATAACCAAGTTTAGAAATGTTACCTACCTCAAGTCGTGCAAAATTCTACTCCAACACGCCCTTGCCACGCGTCTTGGCATCCGACTGCCTCGAATCAAGCCACAAAAAATTGGATACAGTCAAAACGAGCTAAAGGAATCAATTCCATTAGAAAATACTCAGTTCTTAGTCAAAAATCAAATAGTCAACTCAAAAGTTAGCCCCGGGCCCATGTATCGGAATCCAATAAAAGTACAAAATCCGAAAGCCCATTCAACCACGAGTCTAACCATACCAATTTTACCAAAATCCGACACCAAATCGTCACTCAAATCCCCAAATTAAACTCTCCATATCCCTAGTGTCAAACTCAAAAATTACACCTCAAAACCACACAACCTAGGTGGGAAATTCAATGAGGAAACATAAATATTGAATAAATTTAACCACGTGTGATTTACCTCAAGAATTCCTTTGAAATCCCTCTCAACGATCGCCTAATTCCGAGCTTGAAATGTCCAAAAAAATGAAAATCTTGAAAACTCTCGAATTTAAACACTGTAGTGGTCTCGCACCTACGACCCAGTTAACCGCATATGCGGACATTTCTCTGCGTTTGCTACCAAATCTAGGATCTCTGCCTTCGCTTATGTGACCCCTCACGCGCATGTGCGAGTCCGCATCTACGGAACTCCATCCGTATCTGTTCCTCCGAGGCTTCCTCATCTGAGCCTGCTTCTGCGATTCCATATACCGAATCTGCGACTATGCAGGTGCGGAAGACCCTCGCACCTGCGAAAATTGCACATTCCTCTCCAGGCCGCATCTGCGCTCCCCTTCTGGCACCCGCGATCAAAACTCCGCAGGTGCGATTGTACCAGAACTAGTGAGCTTTAGCAGTCTTCCAAATTCCAAACTTCATCCATTAACCATCTAAACTACACTCGAGGCCTCCGGGACCTCAACCAAATATACTAACAAGTCCCAAAACACGATATGAACTTAGTCGAGACTTCAAATCACATAAAACAATGCTAAAATCATGAATCGCGAATTGATTCAAGCCTAATGAACCTTTGAACTTCTAACTCGTACATTCGACGACGAAACCTATCAAATCAGTCTGATTGACCTCAATTTTTACATACAAGTCACAAATGACACAACGGACCTGCTCCAACTCCCGAAATCCCAATCCGAGCTCGGTGACCATAAAATCTATTTTCGGTCAAACTTCTAAATTTTCAACTTTTGCCCTTTCAACCCTAATTCAACTATGGACCTCCAAATCAAAATCCGGACATATTCCTAAGTCCAAAAATCACCCAACGAAGTTAATGGATCTATTAAAACTCCATTCTGAAGTCGTTTACACATTAGTCAATATCCGGTCAACCTTTTTAACTTAAACTTCCTACCTTGAGACTAAGTGTCTCAACTTATTCCGAAACATTCCCAGAACCGAGCTAACTATCGTGACAAGTCACATATCAACTATTAAGCATAAAATGCGTAGTAAATAGAGAACGAGGCAACAACTCTCAAATCGACTGGCCGAATCGTTACAATAGCCCGTTTGGCCAAGTTTCTCCAAACCTAGAAATACTTTTTTCGATTTTTCTTCAGAGTTGAAGTATTTGTCCAAGTTTTTGGAAGAAAAAAAGTGCTTTTGAGGAGAAGCAAAATTAGTTTTGGAGAAGTAGTTCTTCGCAAAAGTACTTTTTTGAGAGATACTTTTGAGAAAATACACTTAAGAGCACTTTCTAAAAGCTTGACCAAACACTAATTAATGCTTGGAAGTGGTTTTCAAATTAATTAGCCAAACACATAACCTATTTGGCCAAGCTTCAAAAATCAGCTTATTTTGAGAGTGCTTTTCTTAAAGTACTTTTGTGAGAAATAATTTGTGTTTGACTAATTAATTTGAAAAACAATTCTGATCAACAATTAGTGTTTAACCAAGAGCAAGGTGGGAAGTTCTTGGAGGGAAGGATGCCGGGGGTCTATTTGGAAACAGCCTCTCTACCCCAGGGTAGGGGTAAGGTCTGCGTACACACTACCCTCCCCAAACCCCACTATGTGGGATTATACTGGGTTGTTGTTGTTGTTGTTGTAATTAGTGTTTAACCAACTGTTTCTAAGTATATTTTTTCTCAAAAGTGCTTTTAAAAAGTATGTACTTTTGGAAAAAAATCTAATTTTTTGTGCTTTTACAAGATTGACCAAACACTTTAACTTTAACAAAAAAAAAAAAACTTTTTAATAAAATCACTTTGAGAAAAAACACTTCAAGCTAATTTATAAAGCTTGGCAAAAGAGGCTACACGTGCTTGAACAGGTAATCTCAAATGGCGAACGCGAGTATTGGTGATGCTACATAGGTGTACAGAAGCAGGAGGAAATACCAGCCTAAAATTCTGAGATAAAGTTGTCTTAATTAGAGTTGTGCTCCAGGAAAGGGAATGGGAATTTGGGGCATTAGTGCAAGAAGGAGTTGCATTGGTCTCTGCAACTTCAGATTGAGTGGGCAGTCATTTAGAGGAAGGGCATTTTCAGACTCCAATTCTATTACAAGTGACGATTCTGTCTTGCCGGTGTTAATCATCGGCGCTGGTCCAGTTGGTCTTGTCCTCTCCATACTTCTTACAAAACTTGGTAATTTCTTGATACCCTTTTCCCTTATTGCCCTATTTAGATATTTTCAAATGCCATAGACAGAGGCGGAGCCCGGACTTAAAGTTTATGAGTTTGAGAATTTAATATGTTGAAGTCAGTGGGTACTAAATTAATAAATTATATATATTGGATGAATATCTTAAGACAAATATGTGCTACGAACAAAAGCTACTAGATTCGGCCGAACACATAGTTTGTATTCTAGCTCCGCCCCTGATATTAGGTGCTTGGTATGGAGGGTACATTTTTTACATGAAAAATGCTATTGTGGAAAATTGTTTCACTTATCTTAAATCAGTTTCTGGACATTTTTGAGTGGTTGGTTGAATATAAAAACTGGTTGTACTATTAAGATGAATTACGAAATAGTTTTGTTCATTCACACAATGACTGAAATAAGTGAGATGGACCAAGAGTGACGTTGTGAAGGAAAATGAGTTTAGGTCATAACTAAGGGGTGAAAATTATTTTCTGGGGTTCTGTTTTGATATTTGGACTATAATTTCTGTTTGTATTCTTTAGGTGTAAAATGTGCGATCTTAGAGAAGAGCAAGGTCTTTTCCAAACACCCTCAAGCACACTTCATCAACAACCGGTCTATGGAGGTTGGTTTTGTCATGTGGAAGCATTTTGTTTTTTGCCTTTTGTTGTGTTGCCTAGAAAGTAGCTGAGATTTGAGAGTATTTTGATTGAAAGACGTTTGTTTTGATGTAGCTATTGTTTCTAGATATTTCGCAAATTGGATGGCCTTGGAGACGAGATTCTAAGATCTCAACCGCCAGTAGAGTTTTGGAGAAAGTTTATATACTGTACATCACTGACAGGACCTATTTTAGGTGCCGTTGATCATATGCAGCCTCAAGGTAGGATTTATATATGTGATTTGTAAGTGATTTTAATTCTTTATTTTTCAAATTGTTATGCTTTAAGTCTTTAATTTATTCATGGTTATTGTTATTGCAAAGTAAATACCCCCCCTGTCAAGTTTTATGTTAAATGGTCTGAACTAATGCAAAATTAAGAAGTGAATATGACCAAGTTTTTAAGCGATTTGTCTTAGCTCTTCTACTCCTTAAAATGGATGCTGCAATGTTGTTTTCACTTTCTTAATGTATTGCTGAATACAAAATGTTGCATGGGACATTTTGCACTTTATGACTTTCTTAATGTATTGCTGAATACAAAATGTTACATGGGACATTTTGCACTTTATGGTTTCTTAAGTCATCAAATTACATTTTGTTCACCTCAGATCCTCTCAACATATGAAATGCAATAAATTGTGCCCGTTTGCAATCAGTGAAGATATAATTGAGTCAATTGCAATTTTAGATTGAAATTCAAGTGATCTTGTATAACTACTATTATTCCAATAACGTGTCAGATATTTCTACATTCCAGTGGAAAATATGTTTCGTTAAATTAGATGGGGAGAGTAGTATGGTATCCATCTTATCAGATACATTTATTGCATCACAAATTTATTGAGTTTGCTTCGTGGAAGATAAATCTTATATGCATATTGGTGATTCTTTTGTTTTCTGCAAACATTTTCCATTTTGTTTGTCAGATTTTGATCGGATTGTGAGTCCTGTCTCTGTTGCACACTTCTCCCAGTACAAGCTCTCCAGGTTACTGCTCAAGCACCTTGAGAAACTCGATTTCCGTACCATGAACTCTGAAAAGCGTGAGCATGGCTCTATTGGCGAGAGGGAGATCTTTATGGGACATGAGTGCATTGCAATCAATGATGCTGAGCATGGCGTCAGTGTAACGGCATCTTTCCTTACTGAAGGGAAGTATATAAAGAGAGATATTCAGTGTCGTTTCCTTGTTGGTACAGATGGTGCAGGAAGTACCGTCAGAAAGTCCTTAGGAATTAACATGAGAGGTGAAAAGGACTTGCAAAATCTTGTTAGTGTCCACTTCCAAAGCCAAGAGTTAGGGAACTATCTCATCAAAGAAAGACCTGGCATGCTGTTTTTCATCTTTAATAAAGATGCTATTGGTGTTCTTGTTGCCCATGATCTCAAGCAAGGGGAATTTGTCCTGCAGGTAAACCAGTTCTTTAATTATGTGAGAATTTGGTTCAATGCTATAATATCCACTTGCTCACATTTATAAACCTGAAACTGTTGTTATCGATAACAGCATCATTGATAGCTTTGGTCAAAATTTTGTAGGTACCATTTTATCCACCTCAACAAAAGCTTGAGGACTTTAGTTGCGAGGTGTTTTTCTACTCTTTTTGCTGAATCTTTTGCTTACTCTATCAGTTCTTAAAATTTTCCATTAGTGGAAGAGAATGAATCAATGGGTTTTTGTTCCTCTGGATTCATTTGGATCTACTACAATATGGGGGCTATGGCTGCAATGCTTGACAGTTGAACCAATATGGTTTATTTACCATGTTGTTCTTTGTACTTTACAATTGGTTGTAGATGTGTAAGAGATTGATCTTCAAATTGATCGGCCAAGAGCTTGCAGACGTCAATGTGATGGATATTAAGCCTTGGGTGATGCATGCTGAAGTAGCTGAGAAGTTTCTGTCTCGTAACAACAGGATAATCCTTGCTGGTGATGCTGCTCATCGTTTTCCTCCTGCCGGTGGTTTTGGTATGCAATCTATTTGTCCATTGATTAAGTTTTTGTTTTGTAATGCTATTATCTTGTCAAGTCTTAGATATTTTTGAAGAATAACTTTGTTGCAATTCCTTTTCTGTTGGGAGAGTTGGGGGAGGGGAGGAGAGAGAAAATAAATTAATGCATAGTCGTACAGTGTATTTTTGTCATTGAGACGAACGAGGCTGCTTCCTGAGATGCTGATGTGAAGGTAAATCGCAAAGTTATTTCTGTGGGAGGCAGGTAAAAGATTTCAGCATAAGCATAAAATTTTGAAGCTATAATTAGCTTAAATTAAGCCCAAGATAGCTTTCGCAGGTTGGAGGAGATCTGAACTGCAATCAGTAACCACATTGTGATGTTAGTTACACGACTGATATTGTATCTGGATATAGACCTAGAACTTGATTGTTATATGGTAATTTTAAGAACAAAATCAAATAAATAATTAAGTTTATAACAGTGTGCCTCTCGAGCATTTAAAGCTTTTGAATGAGATGGTTCACACGATCCAATATGCAATCAAAGCATGTTCTCGTTCGAGTCCCTATCAACAAAATATGACATGCTTGGCCATGAATCCCTGGCCAACTCTTAAAGAGTAATTTTTGAAGGCATAATTAGGGCACCAAGGGTGTGACCTAGCAGTCGATGAAGTGGGTGACAAACTTGGTGGGCAAAGTTAACCCGATACTTGTGCTGGGGGAGGTAGCAGGTATCCAATGGAACCGTCGAGAGTGTGCGCAAGCTGGACCCCACCATTATTTTAAAAAAATACATTAGGTAAATAATAGAGTCATTTCCCCTTGATAACTTATTAAACGTTAGATGAGATTGTTCGAATATGAGAAAGATATCTCAAAGAGAAGGGAGAAAATAAAAGAAACTGGAGGAATATTTTCTATTCTGCAGGGATAAAATAACTGCACCTTGATAACTTTTAAGTTAGGTGGTGTGAAGATCTAAGGTGTCATGTAAGATGCATCCAACTCCACTTCATGGTATATATATGCAGCTGTTGTTTATTTGAGGATTTAATAGTTCAGACTGGGGGAAAGAAATCTGCTCAAGATGTCTTCTTTTATTCAGGGATGAATACTGGTATTCAAGATGCTCATAATCTTGCGTGGAAATTAGCTTCTGTAATCAAGGGTATCTCACCAATATCAATTCTTACCTCGTATGAACTAGAACGTAGTCAGGTATTCATTTCCTCAATTCTTGGTTTGATAATGCATATTGTATAATATACAATATTACCGATTTTCTGATTTTCTTCCTATGAGCTTCACACACTCCTTAAAATGTTTCAGATAGCCCAATTTAATACAGAACTTAGCGTCCAAAACTTTAAGGCGGCAATGAGAGTTCCTGCTGCACTTGGTCTTGATCCAACAATGGCAAATGCAGGTAAAGTGCAAACTAAGACTTAATCTTTATTACATCAGGGCAATGAGAGTTCCTGCTGCACTTTGTCTTGATCCAACAATAGCAAATGCAGGTAAAGTGCAAACTTAGAGGGTGTTTGGATTGGTTTATTTTAAGTGCTTGTTGGCTTTTAAGCACTTTTTTAGTTTGTGTGGTGTTTGACAATGATAAAAAGTGCTTAAAAGCACTTATTTTTAGGCATAAAAAGTACAAAAATAAGCCAAAAGCCAAAAGTTGGGTATTACCAACTTATGGCTTTTGACTTTTAGCTTAAAAGCTACTTTTTATAAGCCAATCCAAACATCCTCTTAGACTTAATCTTTATTACATCAATATCTGATTAAAGACATTATGTGTTTTTGCCTGCAGTACATCGAGTTCTTAATAATACGGTTGGTTCTATTCTGCCATCTGGACTTCAAAGGACAATATTAGATGGAATATTCAGTATTGGTCGTGCACAACTCTCAGATTTTGTATTGAATGAATATAATCCACTTGGATCTGCAAGGCTAGCCAAATTAAGACAGATATTTGGAGGAGGACAGAGCCTTCAGCTCCAGTTCCCTGCTGAGGATCTTGGTTTCAGGTTGCGTATCTACTTTTACTTTATCATTTAATGCAAATTGCTCAAGCTGTTTTTGTCATTAAAGTTGTCTAGTTCATGGGCTCCTATAAATGCTGGATACTGACTCAACTCTGAATAGAACTCCAAAAAAAGACATCTGTCAGATGATTGTTTATATCTTAAATTATCCTTTTGGCAATACTTGTTTGCATCAGTACTCTAATTTCAATGTGTTTACATTAGGTACCGAAAAGGAGCATTAGTGTTTGAAAATTTTAGTGGGTTGAATGCGCATGAAGCACCTTCAGGACGAAGAAGGGATTATATTCCTTGCTCGGAGCCTGGATCAAGGCTCCCTCATATGAATGTTAAATTGCTTTCTAACCCGTCAAGTGAGGTATGGACTCTTTCGACGGGACATTGCCTTTGTAGGAGCTAGACCTTGTTAGATCATGGTCTTTTCATATCGTTCATCTCTTGCCACATGTTTGGAGAAAGCCAAATAATTGAATCAAATGGGAAATTATTTATCTCGATCCTTGCAATAGATTACAATATTCGACCTGCAATCATCCTGTTTCAGGTTTCATCATTTTTTTTCTAACAGTAGATCTTGTTCAGGAAATATTCTCTACTCTGGACCTTGTATCTGGAGATAAGGTTGAGTTTGTCCTTATAATAGCACCACTGGAGGAGTCCTACTATTTAGCTCGAGCTGCTATAGAGGTGGCGAACGATTTTAAAGTGCCTTTAAAGGTTTGTGTAATATGGCCAAAAGAAAGTATTAATGGAACCGGAAGAAGTGAGGGTGCATTGACTCCCTGGAAATTTGTTGAAGTTGTGGAAGTGAAGAGCTCATCAGATTTTCCATCCTGGTGGGACATCTGTCAGATGACGGACCGAGGAGCCATTTTAGTGAGACCTGATGAGCATATTGCTTGGCGTACAAAATCCAGAATTGCAGATCCCATCGCGGAGATGAAAAAAGTTTTCCACATTGTTACAGGAGTTGATTGCATCTGATTTCACCTTTCGCGAAACTTTTACCCCGTAAATCTATGGTAGGCCTGGCGATAGTACTTTGCTTTTGGATAGACAGTTACCCCGTACTTATGCTGGTGAGAGACAGTAAATACGGAAATGGTTTTCAGAGTTTAGTTGGAGGAGGCCTGTACATATACAACTGCAGGTGGGTATGAGCTCAGTTATTTAAACATATGTGGTGCAAATAAAATCCCATAACAACTCAAAATTGTATTGTTATTTATTAAACTTGCTTTCTGTTTCTTTTTCTCTTTTGTATGTTTCTACATAAAAAACTAATGTTAAACTTTGATTAATTTTCCTTTTTCCTTACTTTTGTCCTAAGACGGAACGCAGAAGAACAAATATAGGTAACGATAATCTTTTTTTTTTTTGCGATTTTGTACCTCATCCGCTCTAAAAGAATAATATTTTGATTATTTGAGTAAGATATTCTTTCTACTATAATTCGATCAACCATTTAAAAAAAAATTATTTGTATACTAAAAAATTGTGATTTATGATATTTCTATTTAGTTTAATATGTAAAAGTTTATTTAGAAACAAATTACAAATAAATATCAAAATTCACAATAAAAATTAAATTCGTTGAGCGCCAACTATTAACCATGCCATTTTTCTTTTAGGACGAAGGGAGTAGCGATTTTAGCTTAAACTAAAATATATTTGATATTTGAAAACCTCTAAATCAATTGACCAATTTGAGGGGTTTTTGATAATTATCTAAAAAAATTCGGAGAAATTTTACTGAGACACATTTACTTCGAAAGTCTATTTATCTTCTTGTTACACTTTCTCTGTCAAATTTACCGAGGACATAACCTTAGATAGGAGAATATGGAGGTCACAGATTAAGGCCCTGACGTTCTTGTTTGAAGTCATTTGTTTATCACAGAATCATTTGGGGCAGGCGTCGGACGTGCTCTTTCTTTTTGTAGGTTGATAGGGGTCAATTAGAGGGTAACCGGTCGATCAACTCATTCCGGCAAAAAAATTAGCAGGTAGTCGAGCACTATCTCGCTTTCTAGTAGGAGAGGCTTGGTGGTAGTTTGGAGCTCATTATCAGCTTCTCCTTTCATACCAGTACCCAGGGAAGTACCCAGGGAAGGCCCGATGAATTTTGTGGCCTAAAGTCAAATTTTACGAGGGACTTTAATTTTTTTAAATTATTATTTTCTTAATTTGAAGTTCGTTTTTCTAATTTTTTTAGATGCAAAGTTATTAATAATTTTTTTATAATCAATTTTTTTCTAATAATTCTTTCTCAATTGACAATATAGTCAATCCATTTAAACTCTCTTTAGACATTATTGAGATTAGTTAAGAGTTTATCAATTTTAATTTTAAATTTTTTTTTTTGCTGAAGTAACGGTAACAAGAGTTATTAATATTATTATATAAGCAATATAGGCATTTGGAAAAGAATCAAATCATTTTATTTGATTGAATATATCAATTAAACTGTTATCTTCTAGTTGTACTATTTTTCTTAACATTTTTAACTTAGAAAATAAATCTAAACTGTCAATATCAGATTGATTGTTATGCTTCAAGGAACACTCAAGATTAAGGTAGTATTTTTCTAAATTTTCATTATCTAGTTATCACAATTTTTTACGCTAAATAGAAAACAAAAAATATTTTTATATGCTTTGAATTGTTCAAATTTATTTTGAAGTGGAAAAAATAATCTTGTCTACAAGTTTTAAAAGTCTTTTTTTTCCTTAAAGTTCGTGGCGAGTCAAACAAACCTCATCTAAATTAAAACATATGGAGTATATAATATATTAGGTGTAACAAAATAATAGGGCCCCCATAAATATGGGGCCTAAAGTAATTGTTTTACCTGCTTTAGGAAAAGGCCGCCCCTGCCAGTACCATTATGCCTGTGATTCTTAGTTTTTCAGTGCACACTATGGCGAAAAATGTGCATACCGAAAAACAAAGAATCACATGCATAATGAAAAGTTAAATTTGCCACAGAAAACAAGAAAAATTTCTGACACAAATTAGTAAAATTGGGCATGAAAAATTAAGTGCCTCTAAATATCAGCAGAAATTAGTAATCAATAGATCTTATTTTTCATTTAAACATTTATTTTTGGATGATGGTCGGATGAATGGGGAGATAATGGTGGAAGAAGCGAACGTGGAGAGAGGTAAAATGGGATTGGAACGTCCACCTCAGCTAAATGCCAGTCCACGAGGGATGCTCGTGGCCATGGTGGAGGGCCCTAACCGAGGAGGGGTATTTTTGCACCACTTTTGTAAAGTCGGAGGTAATGGTGAACCAAAAATATAACGAAGGGTATAAAATGATCCTTTTCGCATAGTTAAGGAATATTTTTAACTAGGGGTGTACATGGACCGGGTTGGTTCGGTTTTTATCAAAACCGAACCAAACCAACTATATCGTTTGGATTGGTTCGGTTTTGTCGGATTTTTCGGATTTTCGGGTTTTTTTGTTACATGAATATTATTTCAATCTTACTTTGTTAAAATTATAGATAAGTCTTTGATAAGTGAATATATGTTTA
>MU760380.1:178524-203030 GCA_026770625.1 Nicotiana glauca
ATGTACACCTACAACTATACCGTTAGTTCCCCGGCAACGGCGCCAAAATTTGATCACGCCCAACTATGCCTTATAAAAAGGACTAAGCGGTCGTTGCAAATATAATCCGGTTTATAAGTCCGGAGTCGAATCCCACAAAAACTAAGGCTTAGCTATAGTTGTTCAATATTGCTAAGAAATACAAGTCCAAATAATTTTCTAATTATAAAGATTATAATATTTATTTTTTATCTAATTAACTAACAAATCTAGAAAGCCATAAAACTATCAATTAACAAGGATAAGGATTGGAGTCAAGATTAATGAGGTCTAGAGTTATGATTTCCCCAATTGTCGGAATCCTTCCCGCTACGTTTTCTATATATTCGCCTAAGTATTCTCTACCGATCATGAGCACTCTGACTGTCGTAACTCTCTCCCGAGTAATAATCACAATTTACTAGACGCACTCTCCCGAGTTACGCTAGTTGGCTTTGTTTATTACAACTCACTTTAGATTGCACCTAAGGTTTCGTTATCCCTAATCCCGCCTTTAATCCCGCAGTTATAGATCCCTCTTATACTTTGGGAGTGGTGTTATTCAACAACTACCTAAATATGCACTCTCTCCCGAGTTATGCACTCTAAATAGGCACAACTAACTGAGGATCATGTCAATTAACTACAACAAACACGTAGTTGAACAAATAGAGAAAATACTACGGATCAATTATATAAAAATAACAAGAATTTATCCTACAAAAGGTTCCATCAAAATCCTAGATAACAAATTAGCTATTTATAATAGCATGTAAAACTACAATACTAAAAGTCATAACCAATAATGAAAAATAGAAAGAGGAAGAAAAACTACTCGTAGAAGAATTCCCCGCCTTGCTCCTAGTGTGTTCTTGCCTCCAAGGGTGTTATCTAACCCTAAAGTAGTGTCTCCTCCTCCAAAGTGGTATTTTAGGATGTATATATATGACCTAGGGTTGATGAGGGGCGGAATTCTTCAATCCAACTTCGGATGGGAGAGCTGGAATCCGCGTTTGCCTTCGCGTCTAGACGCGGACTTTGACGCGGATCTGCGGCTGCCTTCGCGTCTAGATGCGGACTTTGACGCGGATGCAGTTTTTGAAATTCTTCCATTTCGCGAAACGCTCCGTGCCTTTGCTTTGCTTCGCTGTTTTGTGCCTCAATTTTTCTCCTTTTTGCATCCGATTTCGTGCCACGCACGAGAGTAGACGAGCTCACACTCCTTTAATTTCTTCTTTTTGTGTCGAATTATCATCTTTTGATCATTTATCATCCAAACTCATTCCTACACATTAGAAACACATAATGAGTATATTTCACTTCGAAAATCATGTAATCTCCCACGACACACACAAGAATTATTATGCAAATATACTAAAAATATGCATTTTCATCATTTATCACTTAACATTTCACTTGTCAGGCAAATCAATGTTAGCTAGATTAATTAACTATTTTTACCAATTTAAAATAAAATAATGAGAACAATAACAATAAAAATCTAAAGCAGAGTGATATAACACCGGACATCAAAATCTAAACATATCCCAGAACCTAGAGTCACGAATACACTAGCATCTAGAATACTATAAATAAAGTCTGAATAAAATACGACTGTTTTGAAATAAAATAAACAGTAATGGGGGAATAAAAGGGGACTTCAGAGCTGCGGATGTCATGCAGATATACCTCAAGTTTCCTCAAGTGGCTAAGTTCGAGCAATCTCACTACGCATTACTGGGATCAACTTCGGTATCTGCATAAGAAGTGTAAAAGTGTAGCGTGAGTACAACCGACCTAATATACTCCGTAAGTGTCGAGCCTAACCCCGACAAGGTAGTGACGAGGCTATGACAAGACACCTACATCAAACCCTGTATAGATATCAAACTCAACCTTCAAATATCCAACATATTTGAAACAGACAATAAATACGAAATGATTAAATTAAAGAAGTAATAATCTTACCTAAGCATAGAAAACTTAATCAATGGAACAATATATTACCAAGAACATTTTTCTACTCGCATGCTTTAGCCCAATGACAATGCATAGATACTCGTCACCTTGTATATATATTGTCACAATACATAAAACACGTAGCTAATATGCCAACAAACCCTAATCCCTCAAGTCAAAGATTAATCACGATACTTACCTCACTTAGCAACCAAATTAAAGCACAACCGCAACTTTTCCACTGGAGTTAGACTTCAAACCAATTAAATCTAGCTAAATATAGTTCAAATAATTCAAAAATAAGCTTTAGAAACTACTCATGAGTGAAAAGGATTCAATCTTCGGAAAAGGGCCTTAAATGCCCCTTTACTATATGAAATAGGACAGGCTAGCCCTCCGTTAAAAGTTGGTCTCTATGCCGCCCTTGCGGTCAATAAATGGGCTCATATATGCCCTCCATCACTAACAGAAGACTCATAAAGCTACGTGGAATATATATGAGGGCAAGTTAGACCTAGTTCGAATTGTACAGGGGCATATATGAGTCTGTTATAATAGTCATTTCTCAAATATTTCACAACTCCATATCAATTTACTTAGACACTTGTTTGACAACACAAACTAATTATCACAACAAATAAACTAAGTCATAGACACAAACATTCAAATGAACGACAATGAATTCATTAAATCCTAGTAGCTCAAAGGTGGCGAATTATAACAAAAGACAATGTCGGAATTTTCTAGTAGCTCAAAGGGGTCGAATAGGAGGTGTCGTTATGGACTTACTGCCAATTATTTCATGGCATAAAGACCTTTAAATGCTGGGAGAAAGTTTTTCAAGTGCCTGAAGCATGAGGTAAGTAAATTTTTTGATGGGTTCTTTAATTATTTCGATTTGCTTGTAATTTTGTTTTATTTATTTTTGGTTTTTAGGATGAAAAATATTCCTATTGGGAATGGCAATATGAAGAGCTGCCTCCTAGAGTTTCAAATCTCATATGTAGTTTAAAGAAGGAAAAGGAAGCTCTAATTTGTGAAAGAAATGCTCTCCAAAGGAAAATTTGATCTTGAGAATGTTATGTTGCTCGTCAATCATGGAGGAATAGAAGCCTTGAAATTGGAAAGAAATGTTCTAATGAAGAAAGTGACCGATTTAGAGTACTCAGTTGTGCTTGATGCTAAATTTCGGAAGAAAATATTTATTTTCATGTGTGTGATATTGGGATGTCTTCTTATGTTCTTTGGATCAGTGGGAATGATATGTAATGTTAGTGTTATTGTGACTTAATTGTTGTCTTTTATTATGTAATGAAGCTTTATGTTTTTGTACAAGGATTTAATGAAGCCATTGCCGTTCTTTTTTGTGTCTATGACTGAGTTTATTTGCTATGATAATTAGTTTGGTTTTGTCAAATATGTGTCTAAGTAAAATGATATGGAGTTGTGAAGTATTTGAGAAATAACAATTCGAACTAGGTCTAACTTGCCCTTACATATATTCCACATGGCTTTCTGAGTCTCCCATTAGTGATGGAGGGCATATATGAGCCCATTTGTCGACGGCAAGGGCAGAATAGAGACCAACTTTTAACGGAGGGCTAGCATGTCTTATTTCATATAGTAAAAGGACATTTTAGGCCCTTTTTTGTTCAATCTTTAATGATTTTGGAAAAAGTCAACCCGGGCATGCTTGGTCAAAACTTGAGATTCAGACCAAAATCCAATTATCCATTCACCCCTGAGCCCGATTATGTAATTAGTTTCAAAATCCGACCCCAATATGAGATCTAAATCCCAATTTTCCAAAATTCCCAATTTCTACCTTGAAAAAACATAGCTTAAATGTTAAAATCAATGGGTGTTTATGAAAATGTAAGAAAATAAGTTAACCAATGATGTGGGGATGAAAAAACCTCTTTAAAATCACCTCTAGACCGATCTCAAACTTGAAAATGGTGAAAAATGAGAAGAATCCTAAGTTTTAGAAGTTTTAAATCACTGGCGTCATGTGTTCTTCGCATTCGCGAAGCACCTGACATGCTCGCGAAGCATAACGGCCAATTGGCCTCCGGGTTTGCGAGATACTCTTTGTGTTAGCAACGGCGTCACCCCTATCCTTCGCGTTCGCAAGCCTAGGCTCGCATTCACGTAGAATACCAGACCCCCCCCCAAATCCCATATCCCTTCGCGTTCGCATGAGTACGGCCGTGTTCGCGAAGGGTAATTCCTCTACTACTTCGCGTTCGCGACCATGTTCCCGCGTTCATGATAAAAAAAACTCGCCCCCGGCCCCTTTTCCCATTCACGATCGTGAGAGTAGCTTCTTGAAGCACAATGCACCAGACATCAATAATTAGCTGAAACCAACAAATTATCAAGCTCAAAATGGTTCATAGCCTATCCGAAACTCACTCGAGCCCCTCGGATTCAAACCAAACATGCACACAAGTGTAATAACATCATACGCGCGCGATCAATATACCAAAATAAAACCTAGAACTACGAATCAGATATCAAAATGCCTGAAATTTTTAAAGAAACTCAAGAACTTCCAATTCACAACCGAGCGTCTGAATCCTATCAAATCAAATTCGTTTTCACCAAAATTTGCAGATAAGTTTCAAATAGTAAAATAAACTTATATCAAGTCCCGAAATAAAATCTGAACATGGTATCTATAAAGTCAACCTACGGTCATATCTAGGAAATCTTTAAACATTCAAGTTATTAGTTTCGGCAAAATATATCAAATAAAGTCGGGAACTTCCGAATTCAATTCCGAGAATACGCCCAAGTTCAAAATCATGATACGGACCCACGTGGATTATCAAAATACCAATTCAGGGTCGTTTATACAAAATGTTGACCATAGTCAACACAATTCATTTTTAAAGCCAAAAATCATGTTTTTCTTTAATTTTCACATAAAAGAATTTCAAAAAAAGACATAGACTGCACACACAAATCGAGAAATATAAAATGAAGCTAATATATGTCTCGAAATACTGAAATAAGGGCTAGTACTCAAAATGACCTATAGGGTCATCATATTCCCCACCTCTAAAATAAACATTCATCCTCGAACAAACATAGAAAGGTACCTGAATTGGTGAATAGGTGTGGGTTTCTACTCTGCATGTTGGACTCGAACTCCTACGTGGCTTCCTCGACTGACTGACCTCTCTACTACACTCAAATAGAAGGATAACTCTTAGACCTCAATTTCTGGACCTGCCGAGCTAGAATAGCCACTGGCCCCTCCTCATAAGCCAAATACTTGTCCAATTGGACTGAGCTGAAATCTACTACATGGGATGGACCGTCGTGATATTTTTGGAGTATGGAGACATGAAAAATCGGGTGAACTGTTGATAAGTTGGGTGGCCATGCAAGTCTGTAGGCCACATCACCAACCCTATCAAGGATCTATGGTGAAACGATCCCATTTCTACTCCGGAATCTTAAGCCTCTAACACAAACTGCCAGGCCTCTGATGCTCATACTTCACTTGTTGGCAGTTCAAACACCGAGCCACATACTCAACTATATCTTCTTCATTCTTCTCCACCTATAATATTGCCTCAAATCCTGATACATCTTGGCGGCACCCGATGAATGGAATATCGCGAACTGTAGGCCTCCTCAAGAATTAACTCATGAAGCCCATCCATATTGGACATACAAATTCGGCCCTGCATCCGCAACACCCCATCATCCCCAATAGAAACCTATTTAGCATCATCTTACTGCACCGTGTCCTTAAGGACGAGCAAATGGGAGTCATCATATTTACGCCTCTCTGATGCGCTCATACAAAGAATAATGAAAAACCACACAAGCAAGAACCCGATTGGACTCCGAAACATCTAACATCATGAACTGATTAGCCAAAGACTGAATATTTAATACAAGCGGTCTCTCACAAACTAGATATATGTAATGCTACCCATACTCACAACCTTTCTACTCAAGGCATCGGCCACCATATTGGCCTTCCCAGAATAATACAAAATGGTAATATCATAGTCTTCTAACCGCTCTAACCACCTCCACTGCCTTAAGTTAAGATCCTTTTTCTTGAATAAATACTGTAGACTCTAACGATCTATGAATACCTTGCACGACACACCATAGAGGTAATGAATGCATGAACAATAACTGCCAACTCCAAGTCATGAATGGGGTAGTTCTTCTCATGGGGATTCAACTGACTTGAAGCATAAGTGATCACTCAACCTCATACATAAAGACACACCCGATACCAATTCATGAAGCATCACAATAAACTACATATGAACCCGATGCTGATGGCAAAACTAGAACTGGAGTTTTAGTAAAAATAGGCTTGAGCTTCTGAAAGCTTAACTCACACTCATCAGGCTACCTAAATGGGCACCCTTCTAGGCTAATCTAGTCAATAGGGTTGCAATAGATGAAAACCTCTCCATGAACTGACAATAATAGCTCGATAAACCCAGGAAGCTCCGAATCTCTGTAGCTGAAGTAGGTCTAGCTAGTTCTAACTGGCTCAATACTCTTAAGATCCACTTTAATGCCATCGACAGATCCAATACGTCCCAAAAAGGCAATCGAGTCCAAACAAAACTCACACTTCAAAAACTTGGCATATAACTGACTATCCCTTTGAGTCTGAAGTACAATCTGAAGATGATGCTTATGCTCCTCTCAACTGCGGGAGTAGATCAAAATATTATCAATGAAGACCACAAAAGAACCCAAATAGGGGTTAAATAATCGATTTATCAAATCCATATATGTTGTTGGGCATTTTTCAAGCCAAATAACATCACTAGAAACTCATTATGCCCTTATCTAGTTTGAAAAGTTGTCTTAGGGACATCTGATATTCTAATCTTCAACTAATGGTAGCTAGATCTCCAATCAATCTTCAAAAACACTTTGGCACCCTGAAGTTGATAAAATAAGTCATCAATCCTCGGCAAAGGATACTTGTTCTTGATATTGACTCTTTTCTACTGCCGATAATCTATACACATCATCCTCAAACCATCCTTCTTCAAAAAAAAAAAAAAAACTTCCGCACCCCAGGGCGAAACACTAGTTCTAATGAATCCTTTATCAAGCAAATCTTGCAACTACTCCTTCGATTCCTTCAACTCAAGTGGGGCCATACGATATGGTGGAATAGAAATGGGCTTGAGTGGCCGGAGCAAAATTAATACAAAAGTCAGTGACATCCCCGGTAGATCTACAGGAAATACCTCTGGAGACTTACACACAACTAGTACTGAATCTATGGAAGGAACCTCCATACTAGGATCACAGATATAGGCCAAGTATGCTGGACATCTCTTCTAGACCATACGCGAGCCTTCACATAAGAAATAACCTTGCTGGTAGAATGGACAAGAGTCCCCCTCCACTCTAATCGGGGAAACCCCGACATGGCTAAGGTCATCGTCTTAGCGTGACAATCTAAGATAACATGATAAGGTGATAGCTAATCCATTCCCAAAATAACATCAAAGCCCCTACCATATCAAGAACTAGAATATCTACATTAGTCTCAAGGCTCCCGATAAAAAACCACACATGAGCGATAAACACGATCTACAACAATAGAATCTCCCATAAGGGTGAACACATATACATGAAACTCAAAGAATCACAAGGCAAAACCAGATATAAAGCAAACTAGGATGACACGTAAGAATAAGTAAATCCCGAATCAAATAAGTCTGAGGAATCTCTATGGCAAACTAGAACAATACTTGTGATAACGACATCGGATGGCTCTACCTTAGGTTAAGTTAGAAATGTATAAAAATGGGGTTAGGCTCTACCACTCTGACCTCCACCCTTCGGACGGTCTCTAACTGGCTGGACTTTGCCTCTAATGGCCTGGCTTCCATCTCTAATCGTCTGACCTCCTCCTCTAGCATCCTAACCTTACCTCTGGCTAGCTAAGCGGGCGGTGCAGAAACCGATGTTGAAACTATGGCACGAGAACCCTGTGTGGCATGCCACCCTGTGACCTAGGGCAAAATCTTGCAATGTGCCTTGGATCTCCACAAGTATAACAAGTCCTTGGCTGTTGTGACTGCTGACCTTGGAAATCACTCTATCAACCTGAATAGCCACCCTAATAACTATGGATCGGAGGTGCAATAAGGGGAGCTGAAGGTGCACTGTAGACTAGTTGCTCCGAATAAGATCCATAAGAACCACGACCACCCGAAGCACCATTGAATACTTGTGCACTGACTGAAATAGTCTGGGAGGATAGCCCCTACCAAATGAACCCCTACCTCCAGATGAGTCACCAATAAAACTACCAGAATGATGAGGCCTCTTTTTAGATACTGCCTCCCTACTCTAACCACGATTCATCTAGCAATCCCTACGACCCTCTGAAAAGAAATATCATCTCTGATCTCCTTGGCCATCTATAGCCTAATACTGAAGGTAAGTCCATAAATGGATTTTCTCACTCTCTCCCTCTTAGTAGGAAGTAAGATAACTACATGGCGAGCTAGGTTCACAAATCGGGTCTCATACTGGGTAACACTTATGCTACCCTGCTAAAGGTGCTAAAACTGCATGCGTTACTCCTATCTTAAAGTTAAAGGAATGAACTTCTCCAGAAAAAAGCTATGAAAACTGATCCCAAGTATGTGGGGGTGAACCAACTAGTATGCTCCACTCATGATCTTGCCACTATCTCCTGGCTGAACCGATCATCTAAAACACTGTAAAGTATAATCCATTGGACTCAACAATACCCATGTTGCTTAGTACCTCGTAGCAACGGTCCAAATAATCATGTGGGTCCTCAGAAGGTGCACCACTGAAGTGAATAGGGAAGATCTTTATGAACTTATCCAACCTCATCAAGCCCTTAGAAGATATCGCGGGCCTCTCCCCCTGCTATGAAGCAATAACGGGCTGAACCACCTAAACCGTCGGAACTGCTGTGTCACACCCCAACCTAGGTGAGGCATGGCTGGCACCCGGTGCTATACTGGCCTGAGCGAACCACTTTGCGAATGTTGAATACTGGATGTAACCTAGAACATACGTAGGCCAACATGGTTGCAACTCATAATATAACGTAGGCGGCCAAGCGTCATATCAGCTAGCCATCATACTCAAAACATTAATACATATTTAGGCCGAGGAGGCCACTATGAGTATTAATACCGGACAACCCAAAAAGAAAACTTAAATGAGGGTCGAAAATGCCACTAACATACTGTACATACTGAAGCTGTGTCTACAAAGCCTCTAAGAATATCTGACATCAAAATATCGTGGGGACAAGGACCCGACCTACCCCTAAGTCTATAACAAAATTTGATATCATGATCTCTAGACCTAGCTATGTTTTGAAAGAGATGGAGTCTTACCGATTTCCCGCTGAATTTCAATCCTGTCTACTTTGAGGGCTCGTCAAACTGATTACTTGCACCTACATGCATGAAATGCAGCGCCCCAGTAAATAAGATGTACCAAGTATGTAAGGCAGAAAGTAATACATATAAATAAATTCTAAAAATTGAAAAGCATAAATGAATACAAAAATAGTTTGCTGAATGATAAGAATAAGAGTGAGTTTACCATGTACTGTAGATCGACTTACTAGATCGCTCACTTGGATCACTTGGTCCTTCAATCTGATTGAACAACTCAACTTATCATAAGATTCTGAAATATTTCTATTAACCGTTGCTTAGTGATCTCTTGTTCCTTCGTCATTGTTACTTATTATAAGAACACAATGTGGCTCTTACGCATAGCAAGGTAGACCGTTCATAAGGCACACTACAACATTACTATCTGGTGGCACGAACGCGTAGCAAAGAAGACCGTTCGTACGACTCAAAATATTCGGGTCAGACTATGCGTACAAATGAGATCGTCCATAGCCAACCTATATCTTACCTATGTGTTTCATAGACCGTACATAGGTTAACCTTCATTATCCCATACGTGTTCATAGACCGTCCATAGGAAACATACTTATGCATAAATAATATTACAACACCATTCAACAATTAAGATCTTACAAGCTAGGTACTCGTGTCTAGAACGTATAACTTCTTCTAGTACTTTTGGTAACTCTCAGTTCGTATTCAGCAACTCGTAATCCGTACTTATTAGCTTTAAGGAAACTCATAACTACTCTCAGGTTTACACATTCATCGTGACATACTAGTAAAAGGCTTATAAGATTCGTATAATCTTACCTTTACAAATTCATTTGGTACATCGTAGGGCTCGTATTTCATATTGTTTCAAGTGACTCATCGCATTCGTTAACTCAATCTCCACTTCCTTTAATGTATGGAATATCATTTCTATTTCTGCATGTGCACGACTATTCTAGTTAGGTAGTACAATGCTTTTCATAATCTTATGTGACCTTACGTTCTTCTACATTCGATCTATTCTTCATTCGTTAGTTTGCTCATTCACAACCTTTAAATTTATGGGGAGGTTCTTGTTAAGCAACTTATCACATCTCTTAATTTACATTTCTCTCTCTCTCTCTCTCTCTCTCTCTCTCTCTCTCTTATTATTATTAGGGATCTTCCATATCTACCTTCACTAACCAATGAAAACTACTTCGGCAATTTCATAAGATCATAGGCTCTGTGCGTAATTTCTACTCGTGAGACATTTATAATTTATCATTAAATGAAGGTTATACTTCTCACTGTAGACTCTACATAAGTTCCCTAAGGTCTCTACTTATTTCTAGAAATTATCCGTGGATTATACTATGAGTAACTCATTTCTTATCTATATTCACTTTTGAACTATTATAGGCTCTTAACCCGTCAACATAGAACATATGCTATAACCCATCCCCTTGAACATCTTATAAGAGTGATGTCACTACGGAATCATGCTGGAAGAAGAAAGGGAAAGACTTACATACCTTTAAATTGATCCTTCGACGAAGAAGGTGGGAAAGTCTCCTATTCAATATAATCTACACCAATGAAAATAATACTACTATCAATACTAGTAACACATCAACTAGCTACCACGCGACAAGCTTGTTCTACGGCAAATCAGACACCATCTCCCCCGTTTCTTTCACCTCCTTCATGGTCACAACATCAACAATAACAAGCCACCCTTAATCCATATATCTAGCACCTTAACAATATGAGATCTGCCCAATAATACAATATAACAACAACAATAGGGCCAACGTTAAACTTAGGAATAGCTAGCTTACGATACATCGAGCGACAAACTCGGTCCTTAACTAGCAACAAAATACTAATCTACAATTCTTCTTCTCTTCAAGTTACACACACACACACACACACACACACACACACACACATATATATATATATATATTCCAAAACTCCAGCCACAACAACATCATAGAAACACCTCAAAATAGTCCAACATGGTATCACAACTTCTATACGTTTTTTGACCGTCAACTCATAAATTCTAGCTTCAAACAGTTTAGCTAGGGCTTAGATATGATCAAACCCATGTAGTAAAAGAAAAGCTTACTGTTAAACAACAAGAAAAACTCCAAGAACAATTCTCCTTAAACTTGAAAGAACTCACAACACATCGACAACTTTATATAAGTGATCTCCACCACTTCTAAAACACTTTTGATAAAGAACTTAGGTGGTTTGGACTTGGATTTGTGTATGAATCTTTAGGATATGCTTAGAGAGATTTTAGATCTGCTTGTGGTATGATTTGGTTGAAAATGATATTTAGCGACGAAATTTATCACTTTATATAACAAGGTAAGCTTCTAACGACTTTGTGGATCCCAAGGAAATTGCTTGCGCGGTCTCGTGAAAATGCGAATATATCTCTATTGCGACATCGTATCGATGAACGGTTTAATGCATTGGTAGGTAGACTCGTAGATATTCAATTTGATGGGTGTATCATCCTGTAATTCATAGAATATTTAGAGAAAAGCTCAGTGACATTAGACCCAAATTTAGGTCAAATTATAAATGTAACTTGCGACAACTTTTGTCGTGTTTGTTTTTACAATATGTTTGACTTAAAAACTTAATATACAAATATTATATGATTCAATTAACTTAAAACGTGAACTCCTTAGGATATTAAGCATTCCTAGTTTACCCTGGAAGTACGAGTTATAACATCTTTAATTCATTTAATCTCCAACCTTCACGATACTTCCTTAACACTTATTTTAACCCATCATTATCTTTGTAAAGTTCCTTAAGCTCTCCGGCTTAGTTTGATTCACTTAAGATGCATTGTAGCATGAAAGTATAGGGTGTAAAATGCTGGAGTATGAAATATGGGAGCCACCAACTCTTGTATGAGTAGCGGTAGTCTGTGCTCCTCCCCCAGCCTGAGAGACAGCCGGTGCCACCGAAAAATGCACCGGTCTAGGACACACTCTCCGTAAGGCCCACCAAGCAGACTAGATCGTCCTGAAGCACTGGAGTGTCTATAAATTCCTCTGGGGCCTGAGTGAGTCCAACTATGCAGTCTGAGCTGGGATCTCCTCCTAATGAACAATCTAAGGCTTCATAGTAGGTGTTGCTGCACAAGCTCTAGGCTGAGCTCTACCCTGCTTCGACCTCTAGCTCAAACTTGGCTCCGGCCTCTTCCCCTAGTAATGGTTACAACAGGGGCTCTAGCTCCTGCTCCTGCTCAGCTATATATATTGTGCATGTTCTTGCCATTTGCGATAGATCAAGAATGGAATGATTTTAATATCAATGATAGAATCAAAATCGCACGATAAAGAAAGAAAGAAGTGAAATTTTCCTAAACCTCCATAGCTTCTAGAAGATAAGTACGGATGTCTCCGTACCGATCCTCCAGACTGTACTAAGCTTGATCATGACTCGTGAGACCTAAGAAACCTAGTGCTCTAATACCAACTTGTCATGACCTAGAATCCCATTGTTGGGACCGTGATGGTTCCTAACATTTCACTTGCTAAGCAAGCCAATGTTAGCTAGATTAATTAACCATTTTTACCAATTTAAGATAAAACATTGATAATAATAATAATAATAATAATAATAATAATAATACTAATAATAAAGCATGAAGTATATTGATTTAACACCAGACAACAAAATCTAAACATATCCCAAAACCTGGAGTCATGAATACACGAGCATCTAAAGTACTACAAATAAAGTCTGAACAAAATACGAATGTTTTAAACAAAATACATAGTAATGGGGAATAAATGGGGACTTCAGAGCTACGGACGACATGCAGCTATACCTCAAGTCTCCGCAAATAGCTGAGTCCAAGCAATTTTACTATGCACCACTAAGATCAACTCCGGTATTTGCACAAGAAGTGTAGAAGTGTAGCGTGAGTATACCCGATCTAATATACTCTATAAGTGTTGAGCCTAACCTCGACTAGGTAGTGAAAGGCTATGACAAGATACCTATATAAAATCATATCTATATATATATATATATAGAAAGAAACAAAATAATAGTGTCATTCCCTGAATTATGGCTTGGGCATAACACGTCACTCAATGCCTAATTTCATGTGACCGAGCGAACAACCTGGATGGTTGGATCAATATATGATATAACTGTAAGCTGAATATAAACATGTAACATGTTATCTACTAAAGAGTTTGACTAAAATATCATAAATGCGAAAAATACTGAAAAGTCTGCAAGTATAAACGAGTAACCGACAAGGCTAACACATAAAAACCTACTAACGTCTGATTGACTGGACTATAGTCTACGAAGCCTCTAAAAAATGCTGAAATGCTAACTGTTTACTGGAACAAGGTTCCCTGGCATACCTTACTAACTGAAATATCGTAAAGACTAAAAAAGAGGGATAATGCCCCGAAAGACTAAGGCTCACCAATAGCTGATATGAGATGTCCTAACAAGCAGAACATCAACCTATAAATCGTTACCTGCATTGGAGATGGAGGCCTCAGGCAAAATGGACGTTAGTACAATTGAATTGTACTAATATGTAAAAAAATTGATAGAAAGAACTGTAAATACTGAAAATGAAACTGAGAAGTGAGAACTGATAAGTAAGAATTGATGATTGATAAACTGAACTGAACAAAGGAAGTAAGGATATGAATACTCCCTCTTGTGAATGATAAACCACTTGTTTATCTGAATAAATAAACTGCGGTTTCAGGCCCAATATATATGTGCACAAACTGCGACCTTTGGCCCAAGTATACGTATACATAACTATGGCCTCGACCTCAAGTATACATATACATAACTGCGGCCTTGGCCCCAAAGATGCATATAGCATTAACTGCGGCCTCAGGCCTAAATACACGTGTTCAACATTCAGGATTTAAAACAAGGAACCAAGAATCATACTGCAATAAATGATATTGAAATACTAAACCATACTGGTTACATGATACTAGAATGCTGAATAGGACTAGACTGAGACATGCATTTAAAATAGAACGATCTATCATAACTTAGACTCATGGGATATTGAATGAATTATGAAACCGCGTGATATAGATAATAGAAGTTCTACAACTATTCATGGAACTGAGGCATAATTACTTTTTGAGGAAATTCGTAATAGTAATAAGAATGAGATGTAGGGAGAATCATAAATATTCCCAAACATAGAGGGTTAGCCTCACATCCCAAATACAATGTTTAATCTATAGTAATACAAGTGAAAGATATTCCATGTTAGCAATAACACTCATATTTTGGTCACTTAGGCATTTTATCAAATACTTGGTGGGTATAAAGCTTTATAGCCCTTATTAATGGTATTTCTACACCCAATAACCCATTCTTTTACTCATAGATAATTCTAAAATCTCAAATTGTTATAATCAACATCAATCTTCAACACTCATAAGATAAACAATACCCTTAACTAATAATTAATAACCCAAACATATAACCGTTCATGCTTTTCTTTCAAACTCGTCAACTCATATCTCATGAATAGAGTCTATAATCATTAATTCAACACTATAATCAAGCAAAGGGTGAATCTATTACCTTTTTGACGTTCAATCCTCTTAAATTCGAGTTCTAGGGTTTCTTTTGTCAACAAAGATGTCCTAATATAATATCTAATGATTTGAAGGGTTTATCCATGTTAATAAGGTGATGAAGAATTTAAATTAACTTAGAAATACCATTAGAACTTACATTGGATGGTGGAAGGACCTTGGGGAGGTTAGGTTCTTGAGCGATTCCCTTTCTAGAGCAAGTTTTGGTGCTTTGGGGTGTGGGGGACGAAGTAGGGCTTGTAAAATGACCCCTCGGGTGTGCTCCTATGAACCTAAAGGATCAAATGCACACCTAAACATGCAGCAAGGGAAGTAGCACTGCCACAAATGCACCATCATAAACGGGACCAGCTGGGTCCGCACCTAGGCGTGTATATTGTGTATTGTCTAGTAAAACGCACATAACATTTTGAACAAAAATTTGTTCGGGCTCCACAATATATCATTGGAAAGATATTTCAAAGGAATACAGCTTTTATGTTTTACGTATTCACAAATTCCTAATATATTTGTATGAAATCAGTCTGGAAGACAGACATTGTTAGTCGATTTTATCGAATCTTATGCATCGCACTCTTCGTCTTGATTCTAAAACAACTATTTCCACCCATACTCATCTTGATAGAACTACACATGTCTAAAATATAACATTACTACTCATTTAATACGTCCACACCTAAGCCAAATTTGCAGAGTGTTACATTATCTCCCTCTTGGGATCATTCGTCCTCGAATGATTGTCCTGACTATAACAATGACTAACTCTGGACCTTAAATGGGTTTGATGGAAACATGCGAATACTGAACTTTTATGAACACATGTATACTAGAATGAACGAATACATGATTACTGAACTGTTAAGATTCTAAACTGAATGACTACTGAATTGACTGAATACTGAGTTGACTAAATACTGAAAGACATAGAGATTATAATATAAGGTCTAAATGTAAAGGTTAATTACCTTCTACATTTTCTATTTGCTCTTCAAAGAGATGGGGATATCTGGACTTTATTTCCTCTTCGCTTCCCAGGTAGCCTCTTAACCTTTTATTTCCTCCAAAGCACTTCAATGAAGCATTTTCCTTAGTTCCGTGCTTGCAAATTTGATGATCAAGAATAGACACTGGAATTTCTTCGTAAGCTAGGCTATCTTTAACCCCTATAATCTCCATAGGAACCATAATACAGGGGTCTCCCATAAAGGTTTTCAACATAGACACATGAAAAATTAAGTGTAGAATAGCTAATTCTTGTGGCAATTCTAACTCATAAGCCACCTGACCGATCCTTCATAGGTTTCTATATGGCCCAACATAGCAGGGACTAAGCTTCCCCTTCTTCCCAAATCTCATAACGCCTTTCATATGCTAAAGTTTCAGAAATACCCAATCATCAACTTGGAACTTTAAGTACCTACACCGCATGTACGAATAGGACTTTTGGAGACTCTGAGTCGTCTTTATACGCTCTTGAATCAAGTTGACTTTCTCCATATCTTAATAGACCAAATTGGGTCCTAACAACTATTCTTCGCCAACTTCGAACCAACCAATTGGTGTTCTACACCTTCGTGTCCATGTTAGTTTGGTAGTTAAGTAGTTACATGTAAATTACCTTAATCCTATATGTAGTAGGAATAAGATATAAATTATATTATATATAGGACTCGTTGTATCATTGTGAATACATTAATAATAATATTTTCTCCCGTACTTTCTCACATGATATCAGAGCGGCAGTGATAAAACATCCGGAAAGAAAACCCAGCCATCCCTGTGCTTCAATTTCGGTGATATTTTAGGACTATTTTTTCGTCAAAACCAATTCCATCGGTGTTTTGCAAAAACCAAAACCACCACAAGTTCCCCCAAACTCCAGCAACCAAACCCCAATAAACACCTCCGTCAGATGTCGCGTCATGCGCCGCCACGTGCCGACCGGAGATAGTCTTCTCCGGCGAGATCTACTCCACACACCGGCGCGTGGAGCCTGTTCCGTATATTTTTTCAAAAATATTCTTTAGAACAGTCTGATTTCCCTACAATTCCGAGCCTGCCCATATTTTTTATTTTTTGATTCCGAGCACTTTAAAAAATTTCCAACAACTACAGTAATTTTCCAGCAGTTACAATATTTTTTTCGGTAATTTTTCGGCAACCACAGTTGATTCTTTGTTTTATTTGGTGCTAATTTGATAGATATCTTTCAATCCAATAATGTCTTTGGGAGTGGATGTATTTGGGTCTAAAAACACGGGTTCTGGAAGTTTTAGCATTATGATTATCTCAGAACCTTTAATGGGAAGTTCAAACTACTTAGCTTAGGCTTCGTCTGTCGAGTTGTGGTGTAAGTGTCAAGGAGTTCAAGATCATTACACAAAAAGGGCTAGCGACGGTGATGAAAAGGAAAAAACACTTTGGGAGAAGGTCGATGCTTAGTTATGTAGTATCCTATGACGATCTATTGATTCCAAGTTGATGCCCTTATTCTGTCCATTCCTGGCATATTATTTAGTTTGGGAAAAGACTCGTACTTTATACACTAATGACATATCTCGTTTCTATGATGTAATATCGCGAATGACAAGCTTGAAAAAACAGGAATTAGATATGTCTACTTACTTGGGATAAGTACATGCAGTCATGGAAGAATTTGAGAAGTGGATGCCAGTTTCTGCTAGTATTGAAAAGCAACAAGAGCAACGATAGAAGATGTTTCTAGTTCTTACACTCGATGGACTCCCTAATGACCTTGATTCAGTACGTGAACAGATTTTGGCTAGTCCGACTGTCCCCACAGTCGATGAATTATTCTCTCGATTACTTCGCCTTACTGCTGCACCAAGTCACCCAATGATCTCATCCAAGACACTTGAATCCTCTATTTTTGCGTCCCAAACAGTGGAAAATCGGGCATCTCAGACTATGGAGAATAGACGAGGAGGAGGTCGTTTTGGAATATCTAGACCCAAGTGTTCTTATTATCATAAACTTGTACACACTCGTTAAGTGTGCTATTCTTTACATAGCCGACCACCCAAAAATGCTTATGTTGCTCAAACTGAGACTACAGGTAACCATGGATTTTCTTTATCTGAAGGGGAATATAATGAGTTACTTTAGTATCGAGTAAGTAAGCAGACATCTCCACAAGTAGCCTCTGTTGCTCAGACTGATATTTCTGTTGCTGGTAATTCTTTTGCTTGTGTTGCCCAATCTAGTACTCTTGGGCCATGGGTCATGGACTCAGGCGCTTCTGATCATATCTTTGGTAATAAATCACTTTTGTCCAATATTATGTATTCGAAGTCTCTTCCCATTGTTACTTTAGCCAATAGGTTTCAAACTAAAGCAAAAGGAGTTGGACAAGATAATCCCCTACCTTCTGTCACTCTAGATTCCATTCTTTATGTCCCTGGTTGTCCTTTTAGTCTTGCATCTGTTAGTTGATTGAATCCTACCCTCCATTGTGTTATCTATTTTATTGATGATTATTTTATTATGCAGGACCGCAGTGTGGGATAGACGACTGGCACAAGACTTGAATCAGAAGGCCTTTACTACCTTAACACACTTAATCCCTCCAAGGCATGTCTAGTTACAGATCCTCCAGATCTAATTCATAGATGTTTAGGACATCCAAGTTTATCCAAGCTTCAGAAGATGATGCCTAGTTTGTCTAGTTTATGTACATTAGATTGTGAGTCGTGTCAGCTCGGGAAACATACCCGAGCCTCCTTTCCTCGTAGTATTGAGAGTCATACAATGTCTTATTTTTCTTTAGTTCATTATGACATATGGGGTCCTAGTAGAGTCAGTTCAACCTTGGGATTTCATTATTTTGTTAGTTTTATTGATGATTATTCAAGATCTACTTGGCTTTTCTTAATGAAAGATCGTTCGGAGTTGTTTTCTATATTCCAAAATTTTTATGCTGAAATCAAAAATCATTTTGGTGTTTCTATTCGCACTTTTCACAGTGATAATGCCTTAGAATATTTATTCTCTCAATTTCAACAGTTTATGACTTCTCAAGGAATTATACATCAGACCTCTTGCCCTTATACCCCTCATCAAAATAGGGCTACAAAGAGAAAGAATAGGTACCTCATTAAGGCTGCTCGCACATTTGTCATTGAATCTCATGTTCCGTTGCGTTTTTGGGGTGATGCAGTTCTGATAGCTTGTTATTTGATTAATCGGATGCTTTCATCTCCTATTCAGAATCAGATTCCGTATTCAGTATTATTTCCCCAGTCACCCTTATACTCTCTTCCCCCTCGTGTTTTTGGGAGCACTTGTTTCGTTCATAACTTAGCCCCTAGGAAAGATAAAGTAGCTCCCCGGGCTTTCAAGTGTGTCTTACTTGGTTATTCTCGTGTTCAGAAGGGAGGCCACTCCGGTCTATGATAGGTAGTACTCGCAACATGTTCGAGAAATGACTCTTGAAGATACTGAAGAAGAGCATGTCGTTAAATGGTAAGGGTGTTGTTGGAGAAACAGGAGGCCATCTTAGGTCATCTCACATGTCAGGATAAGGTTATGACAAAGCGGAAGTAGGCGTTATTGTGTTTTTCCAATAACGCGAATGTATAGGGTCCAGTTCCTCCTGATGCTCCCGCAAATCAAACAACGCAAAGGGTTGACAAAAATACCTTGAGGGGCGAGGTCGGCTTTGATTGGTCCGGAGGAAAGGATTCCAATCACAACAACGAGAGCGATCCTTTCAAAAATGAACTCTTATGGTTTATGAGGGAAGTGACGCCTGCATGGACCAAATATGGGTGCACCACCAGTGCTGAAAGGGTCGGAGTCAAAGAAGCACACTTAGTTGCCGTACAACCAAGCGTGGTACCAGAATTGATCCCAAAAATGGTTTAAAATGCCAGATGTGCTGAAATATGATGGGACTTCAGATCCTCAGGATCATATCACCACCAATACAATGGTGGTGAAGGGGAACGATTTAGCTTCCCATGAGATCGAGTTAGTTTTGCTAAATATATTCGGAGAAACTCTCACGAAGGGATCCTTGATGTGGTATTCTCTTTCGCCCAAGCATTCCATAAACTCCTTTGAGATGCTCGCATATTCTTTCATTAAGGCCCATGCTGGGGCCAGAAAGGTGCAGGCCAGAAAGGCCGATATATAAAGGATTTCACAAAGAGAGTCCGAGTTGATGCAAGAATATGTAACACAATTTAAGAAGGAAATGATATTGCTCCCAGCCATTCCAGATGAATGGGTGGCTGAAACATTCACTTAGGGTTTGAATCCGAGAAGTTCTGATGTCTCTTGGAAGTTTAAAGAAAGCTTGCTCAAGTTCTAAGTGACAACTTGGGCGGATGTTCATAACCAGTACGAGTCAAAGATAAGGACCGAGGATGATAAGTTTGATTTCCCGGCGTCGGTTAAAGGTCGGGAGAAGAATAAAAAGAAATCAAAAGACGATTTATAGACGAATAGACGGTCTATGAAGAGCCGATTTTTGCCCTATGAATAGGCCGAAGGATGTGGCAGAGGCTTCCAGGTGTCAAACAGGGTTCATTATCAATAGAAGAATAGATCGCAGTCGGAATCATAGATCATTACAGGAAAAGGAAACATCAGGTTCTCGAGATCCTTCCTACCCCATACTTTCAGAATATAACTTCAACGTTAGTATAATGGAGTTGGTATCGTCTATGAGGAACATTAAAGAAGCACAGTTCCCGAAGTCGATAAGATCCGATCCCAGCTAAAGGGACCCTAGTTTATGGTGCGACTACTATGGGATGAATGGTCATCGGACTGGGAACTGTCAGCATCTGTGCGAAGAGATTACGACACTACTAAAAAATGGCCATCTCAGGGAATTCTGAAGTGGCCGGGCTAAAAACAATTATGGTTGCAATCGTGACAACACAGTACCCTTAAAAGTAGGAGAAGATCCTCTGCGCCTGACGATCAACATGATTTTCGGGGGAACGAGATTAATGTTGTTTCTTTCTCGGCGGCAAAAAAGATAAGGGTATCAGTAACCTACAACAAGAGACTCCGAGAAATCGCTGAAGACGACATCACCTTCACCGAGGAAGACACAGATGAATTGTTGCTACCGCACAATGACACATTGGTAATCTCTCTAAATGTATTAGATTTTACAATTAAATATATTTTGGTAAGTCCAAGGAGTTCGGCCAATATCATACATAGGAGGGTATTGGAGCAAGCCAAACTTACCAAAAGCATCATGAATGCCGAAGGGGTGATGGATATGACCCTTTCCGAGGTGGTAGATGGCGATATGGGCTACAATATTATCATGGGAAGACCATGGTTGCACGATATGAAAGCTGTGTCATCGACATATCACCGGTTACTGAAATTCCCAACTTCTGAGGGAATTAAACAAATAAGAGGTGACCAACTGGCTATAAAGTAGATGAATGCAATTTTGGTCTCTAGTAGCAAAAGGAAAGAGCATGCGACATAGCAATTATAGGAACCGGCGTCCGCTCCCGAGCCAAGCAAGGTAAACCAGAGGGAAAATGTGTACTTCTAGGTACCACAAGATATGGATGCAACAGTCCACAGCGGAAGAGCTTGAGCAAGTAGCATTATTCGAGAAGTTCCTGGGAGAGGAAATTCCACTTGGGGACCGGACTGCACCCCAAAATAATGTATGAATTTATTAAATTTTTTAAATTTAACAACGATCATTTTGCGTGGTCGCATGCAGATATGACAGGTATCCCACCGGAAGTGGTTGTGCACAAGCAGAGCTTGGATCCCAGCATCCTTTCATTAAGACAGGAAACATGGCTTATTGTCGAGGCCAGAAACAAATTCGTCAAAGAAAAGGTAACTCGCCTACTTAATATCAGTTCAATTTGAGAGGTAAAATATCCGGACTAGCTAGATAACATAGTAGTAGTTCCAAAAAAGAATAACAAATTTGTATATGCATAGACTATAAAGACTTGAATAAGGCGTGCCCAAAGGACTTGTTCCCATGAGTTAATGAGTTTCCTTGATTCTTACTCTAGGTACAACCAAATTAAGATGAACCCGGAGGATCTGGAAAAAACTTCGTTCATAACGAACTTCGGTACATATTGCTATAACGTGATGCCTTTCGGGCTAACGAAGAAGTTCAAAGACTCACGGGGAGATTGGCCACTTTGAGCATGTTTATTTCCCGGTTTTAGAGAAATGCCATCATTTTTATTCATTACTCAAGAAGAAGAACAACTTTAAATGGACCCCGGAATGTCAACAGGCTTTAAGGGATTTAAAAAGGTACTTGTCAAGTCCTCCGTTATTATCAAAGCCGGAGGAAGGCAAAAAGTTATTAATCTACTTAGTGGTCTTGGAGGTAGCGGTAAGCACCATTTAAGTCTGTGAGGACGAAGGTACGTAATTTCCCTTTATTACGTTAGAAGAATTTTAATGGGAGCAGAAACTCGCTACCCACATTTGGAGAAGCTGGCCTTAGCCCTCATAGTTCCCGCTCGTAAGCTAAAGCCTTATTTCAAATATCACCCAATAGGTGTGGCGACTACCTTTCCCCTATGGAATATCCTCCACAAACCCAAACTTTCGGGTAGGCTGGCCAAGTGGCTTATCGAAATGAGTGAATTTGACATAAAATATAAACATAGGACTACGATTAAGTCACAAGTTTTGGTCGACTTTGTGGTCGATTTCTGTTCGATATTGTTACCTTTGGCTACCAAAGGAGCAGTGATGACGTTAGAATCAACATCACCAGTTTGGACCTTGCTTATGGATGTAGCTTCCAACGTAAAAGGGTCTGGGATCAGCATAGTATTAACCACGCCTTCGGGAGAAACCCCGAGGTAGGACATAAGAATGGTTTCACTGACTAACAATGAAGCAGGGTATCAAGCTTTAATTGCAGGGCTTGATTGGTCTGGGGAATAATTCTGAGGTCATAGAAATCGAATGGACTCCCAGCTGGTGGTAAATCAGGTCTACGGGATCTTCGAAGCCAAAGAGGAATGCATGCAGCAATATGTAGTGAAGGTTCGGGATATGCTTGCTAGGTTTTGGGAGTGGTCAATCACGCATATCTTGAAGGAAGAAAATGCAGAAGTAGACACATTATATAACCTTGGATCATCAACGGAGATGAAGGGATCGAACTCTGGTACAGTTGTACAATTTATGCACTCGATTTTGGATGCAAATAGATACTACGAGGTAAACGCGATTAATTTGGTCTAGGACTCGAGGAATGAGATTAGTGATTACCTCGAGCACGAAAAGTTTCCTGAAGATCCAAAAATGTCCCGGACGCTGCACTAAAGCAGTGCAGTACAGTTTCAAAGGAGGCTAATTGTATAGGAAATCTTTCCAAGGCCCGCAGGCCCGATGTTTGGGAGCCTCTAAAGCTACTTATGTTATGAAGGAAGTCCACGAATGGATCTGTCGAAACCATTCGGGTGCAGATTCCTTAGTACTAAAATTGGTAAGGGAAGGTGTCACGACCCAAACCCGGTCGTGATGGCGCCCAACCCTAAAGCTAGGCAGGCCTGACCAACAGTCGCTCCCAATTCAACTTTAAATCTCAAAACCGTCAATTTAAAGAGAATAAAATAGTTTTAGATTAAAAATCCAATATTTATAGAAGAATAATACTGAGAAGTGCAAAAACTGATAAAACACTCCCAAAAGATCTGGAGTCACGAGTCTAGAGCCTCTAAACAAAACCGGATAATAATATCTGAATGAAATACTCAAGTCTGAAAATGTATATATAGATAAAACTGGAATAAGAAGAGTAGCTAGGTCCTGCGAACGTCAAGCAGCTACCTCAACAACTCTGATAACTCTGGAAAACAGGACTGCTCAGCTAAGCCTCCGGTGTACCTGAATCTGCACACAAGGTGCAGGTAGTAGGGGTGAGTACTAAGTACTCAGTGAGTAATAAGCATATAAAATGTCTGAAGATAAGAAATCCACGAAATGCCACAAACTAAAGCTAAAACTAACAGTCCGACACCTTAACTACGAACCAACAGCAAAACAACATCAAGTATATCAGTCAAGTATAATGCAAAGATGCAATGCAATGCACATGAACACACTGTGGCGTACAGCCCGATCCGTTTAACGTCGAAGACGCTCACTGGGGGTGTGTACAGACTTCGGAGGGGCTCCTTCAGACCAAGCGTAATATAATCATAACATTCGCTGCGGTGTGTAGCCCGATCCATACTCAGTCCACAATATGCATATGAGTCACAACAGATTCAATTAACTTCCCAGTTTCCAATTTATCAATAAGAATATATTTTAGATATTTAACTTCAGGAAAAGTGACTTAGCATTTCATAAAAGTGATTTAACACAGGACTGAGATCAATGATTATACAAAACATGCTATCACAATGATAATCATCCTCTAAGGATGCTACAGATCGGCACAAGGCCCCAAACATGGCAATAAGCCCAGATATATTCAACACAGGGTGCGTATCAGTCGCCAATATAG
>MU760384.1:360-17421 GCA_026770625.1 Nicotiana glauca
GTATTTTATTTTCCTTTGTATTTTCTGTATTATATTTTTTATTTTGTATCTATTTTGATTTTATTACAATTGTTAAACTAATTAACTTTATTTATGATAATTTCTCGATTAAAATCACAAAAATGCTATATTTTGGTTTTCTTAAAATCGTCCTAAAATGAATTAATATCTACTAAATGCGAAATTAATCTCCTGAATAAAAGATGCATATTTTGGTATTTTATTTGATTTAACATGCAAACAATCAACACCAAATTCACACAAATTGTAAAAATAAGGAAAAATTATTTATTTTGAATTTTATGGGAATAACTCATATGTTGGGTAAATATCACGTGCTCACAATGGTGTCATGGGTTAATGACTGTGAGTTGGGGTATTTATTAAAAATTTTCAATTATTTCACGCCTTCGTTAAATCTATGTCATTAATTGTTAAATGCTTTAATTGTTACTTTCCTTTACTTGTTAAACTCATGCCTTTATCTATTACATGCCTTAATTATAATTGTTTCCATGTATCCGTGTCTTTATTTAGTGAATGTCTTCTCTTGCTTATTGACCTTGTGTGTTACTAGATAGATACTTTTATGTCCTTAGTTGTGTAACGCTTTTATTGCGCTTTATTCGAATTATGTCGTAGTTGTTGTAAATGTTTATTATATTATTATTGTTTAGGATCGAGTTGTACGCTGCAACAATTATTGATATTATTAGTACTGTGATATGAGATTTGAGAACGTGTTATTTTGAGGCTCTGGTAGTTGACTTTCGGGTCCATTCATATGAGTTTACTGTTTATCTATATTTCTATATTTTATTGTTATTATTCATAGAGGTTTATTGTGAGTGTCTTGTCCTAGCCTTGTCACTACTTCTTCGAGGTTAGGCTCCGCACTTAAAGACCACATGGGATTAGTTGTACGCATGCTACACTTTGTCACTTCTTGTGCAGATCTCGGTATTAGACCCAGCATCACGTAGAGGGGTTTTTGCCCGGATAGACTTGTAGAGGAGACTTGAGGTAGAGCTGCTGGTATTCGCACTCCCCGAAGTCCCATTCTATTCTATCTTCATTGCTTACATGTATTTCAAATAGTTGTATTTCGTTCAAACTTTAATTGTAGTACTCTAGTGGCTCATGTATTCGTGACTCCATATTTTTGTGATATGTTTAGACAACAGTTTATCATATCTAAATCAATTTATTTCAGTTTCTTTTTATTAAGGTTTTGCTTTTAAATTACTAAAAATAGTTAATTAATTAGCTAACATTGGCTTTCCTAGAAAGTGGTTGTTAGGCGCCATCACGCCCCCATGGTTGGGATTTCGGGTTGTGACAAGTTGGTATCGGAGTACTAGGCTGCCTCAGTTTCACAACTCATGAGCAAGTTTAGTAGAGTCTAGAGGATTGATAAGAAGATGTTTGTACTTATCTTCTAGAGGGTATAGCGGTTTACGAAAATTTCACTCCCTTCTTTCTCTATCATGCGATTTTATTCTATCACTGAAGTTTGAACCATTCTTTTCTTGTTCTCTCGAAGATGATGATGATACATGTAGCATCCACCGCCAATAAAGAGCTCAAGCCCCAGGTTGTATCCACTACCAGGGGTAGGGGCTGGGGCCGAGGCAGAGCTTAGACTAGATCACACGTAGCAGCACCTATCGCATAGCCTGAAATTGAGCAGGAGGAAAGGATCCCCATTCAGACCGCACACGCTGGGCTAGCTCAAGTCCTAGAGGTTTTCATAGCCACTCCCGTACTTTAAGACACTCTATTCCACCTGGTTGGCCATATGGAGAGTGTGGCCTAGGCTGGAGTATTTCCTATGGCACCAGTTATCTCTCGGGGGGGGGGGGGGGGGGAGAGCCAAGACTCTCACTACTCACACTCTGGAGTAGATGGCGCCCATGTATTAGACTCCGGCGGTTCCAGCAGTTAGAGTAGTTCAGCCCGTTATTGCTACAGAGTCCGGAAAGAGGCTCGCAATGTCTTCTGAGGGATGGAAGAGGTTGGATAAGTTTGCTAAGCTTTTTCCTATTCATTTTGGCGGTACACCTTCCAAGAACACACAAGATTATTTGAACCATTTCCATGAAATGTTATGCTACATGGGTATTGTGGAGTCCAAAGGAGCTGACTTGCTAGTGTTTCAGATGACCGACTTTGCCAAGAGATGGTGGTAGGACTATGTTCGAGGCAGACTAACAGGTTCACCTTCACTCACTTGGATCAATTCTCAAAACTATTTTTTGAGAAGTTCATCCCTTTTACTCTGAGAGAAGTACCGCAGCTAGTTTGAGCATCTACAACAAGGTAGCATGACTATTACCCAATACGAGACCAGTTTTGAGGACCTATCTCGCATGCACTTTTCTTGATGCCTACTGAAGGAGAGGATGAAGAGATTCATAGATATACTTACTTTGGTATCAGGCTACAAATGGCCAAGGAGATAGTGGATGATATTTCTTTCCATCGAGTTGTAGAGATTGCTAGACTGATAGAGAGGATTTGTGTTCAGGGTAGAGATGCAATTTTTGCGAAGATGCCTCATTATTTTGGTGGTTTTAGTTGTGCCTCATCTGGAGATAGAGGTTTATTTGGTAGAGGCCATCCTCGCAGGCCGATTCAGTCATTGTTTCAGGTAGAACACGGTGCTTCGGGCAGTCGTGGTTATTATGGGCCTCGTCCTAAGCAGCTAGCCTATAGTACACCTCTAGTTCCGATCAGTGCACTGCCAACTCAGAGCTATCACACTGGTTATTCAGGCCGTTAGGGTCAGTCCGAGATTCAACAACCATAGTAGTTGAGAGAGCACTTAGAGTGTGTAGGTGCGGGTCATATCAGTAGGTATTATCCCAGACATCAGAGTATTGCACCTTAGCAGAGTTCTGGTGTCGTGATTCCGGCATTGATTGCTCCAGCGCCCGCTCAGCCAGCTAGAGGCGAGGGTTAGGCAGCTAGAGGTGGTGGTCAGGCCGTTAGAGGTGGAGGTCAACCAGTTAGGGGCCATCTGAGAGGCGGAGGTTAGAGTGGTAGGGCTTATCCCCATTTTTATACATTCCCAGCTAGACTTGAGGCAGAGTCGTTGGATGCGGTCATCACATGTATTGTTCCATTTTTTCATAGAGATGCATTAGTTCTATTTGTCCAAGTTTCACTAATTCATATATGTCATCCTATTTGGATATGTCTTGTGATTCTTTGAGTGCTCCTATTTATGTGTTTATGCCTGGCTGAGATTCTATTATGGTAGACCGGGTATATCATGCTTGTTTGGTCACTACGGGGAGCTATGAGATTAGGGCAGACCTTCTACTTCTTGATATGGTAGATTTTGACGTGATCTTAAGCATGGATTGGTAGTCACTTTATCACACTATGTTGGACTGTCATGCCAAGACTGTGACATTAGCCATGCCGGGCTTTCCTCGATTGGAATGTAGAGGGACTCCTAGCCATTCTACTAGTAGGGTCATTTTATATGTGAAGGCTCGGCGTATGGTTGATAATGGGTGTCTGGCATATTTGGCCTCTCTCCGTGATCCTAGTGCAGAGGTTCCTTCCATGGATTAATTACTAGTTGTGCGCGAGTTCGCAGAGGTGTTTCCTATAGACTTGCAGGGGATACCACTCGACAGAGATATTGACTTTTGCACTGACTTGGTTCTGGGCACTCAGCCCATTTCTACTGCACCATATCGTATGGTCCTAGTTTAGTTGAAAGAATTGAAGGAGCAGTTGCAAGATTTGCTTGATAAGGGATTCATTAAGCCTAGTTTCTTACCTTTGGTTTCACCGATATTGTTTGTAAAAGAGAAGGATAGAACGATGAGGATGTGTAAATATTATCGGCAGCTGAACGAAGTCACTATCAAGAACAAGTATTCGTTGCTAGTGATTGATGACTTATTTAACTAGCTTCAGGGTGCCAAGCTATTTTCTAAGATTGATTTGAGATCTAGCTACTATCAAATGAAGATTAGGGCATCAGATGTCCCTAAGATAACTTTTCAGACTCGGTATGTTTACTATGAGTTTCTGGTGATGTCATTTTCTTGATTAATGCCCTAGCAACCTTTATAGATTTGATAAACCGGGTGTTTAAGCCCTATATGGATTCTTTTGTGTTCATCTTAATTGATGATATTTTGGTTTACTCCCGCAGTCGAGAGGTGCATGAGCATCATCTGCGAATCGTAATTTAGACACTGAGGGATTGTCAGTTATATGCCAAGTTTCCAAAGTGTGAAATCTGGTTGGACACAATTGGCTTTTTGGGCCATGTTATATATTTTGAGGGCATTAAGTTGGATCCTAAGAAGATTGAGGTAGTTCAGAACTGGCCTAGACCTACTTTAGCTGTAGAGATTTAGAGCTTCTTGGGTTTGGCGGGTTATTATGATTCGTTCGTGGATGGGCTATCATCTATCTCAGTCACATTGACCAAGTTGACCAAGAAGGGTGCTCTTTTTAGACAGTCCAAAGAGTGTGAGTTGAGCTTTCATAAGCTTAATACTGCATTGACTACATCCTAGTCAATGTAGTGATGTATTTGAATTATCAGCTATTGTGTTTGAATTATCAATAGGTGATGTATGAACATCAAAAATTGGGTAGATTAACTCAAAGGTTGGAAAAACCGGAGTGAAAGTGGGAGCATATCACTATGGATTTTGTGGTAGGCTTACCACGAACCGTGAGTAAATATGTCACAGTCGGGGTTATTATGGACCGATTGACTAAGTCTGTACACTTTATTTCAATGGCGACTTTCCTAATATTCCGAGGGGTTGGCTCAGATTTAAATCCAAGAGATTATCCTCCTGTCTGGCGTGCCCATTTCCAACATTTCTAACCGAGGAACGTAGTTCACATTGCATTTTTGGAAAGCCGTGCAGTGTGAGTTAGGCACGCGGGTCAAGCTGGTACAATATTTCATCCTCAGACGGACGGGCAATCCGAGCACACTATTCAAATATTGAAGGACATGTTACGTGTCTGTGCTATAGATTTTGGAGGTTCATGGACCCAATTTGTTACACCCCATATTTTCGTACGTAAAAGTACGTCACAAGTCAGTTGCTGTAAGCTCTAAAATTAGATAAATTTTGGACTTATATAAAGTAATTTAATCATGTGACCTTGGAGGTTACAAATATTTAAGATGATGAATAACAAGTACCAAGAGGGTTGGCAGGCTTAGAAGCTAAACGAATTGAAGAAAATAAATTTTGTCGAATGTCGAGAAGTTGAGAATGTTATAGCCCGTACTTTTGGAATGAGATTGGGGTGCTTAACATGATAAGGAGGTTATGCTATGAGTTATTTCAGTCGTATGATACTCATGTGTTACGTTTTAAATTCAAGCGAGTTGTGGAACAAAAGTCGGCAAAGGTCATCACAAGTCACACTCATAATATGCTGAAAATTAGGTCAAATGTATCAGAGCTTTAATACCACTATACATGGAATTATGGGATGATCCACCTACCAAATTGAATATATATGAGTCTAGCTTTTAACACATTTAACCGTTTGTCAATACAATATCGGAGTAGAGAGATATTTTCATTTTTGCAAGACCGCACAAACTAGTAGGTGTGTCACCTATTTGTTTAAATGAAGGGACCATATAAATCACAAAAAAGGGCGGTCAAGGGGCCCTTTATATGGGATTATTATCTCATATTTTCAACATAATACCATGAGCAAAATACAGGAGAAAACCTCTGCAACTCCTCCCCCAATAATCCTAAACAAACCCTAGGCGATTTCGGGTGATACGAAGTGATTCTAGTACCGAAAAACCCAGATGGCTTGCTAATTTCCTTTTCTCCTTCTTGTAGCTGCATTGGGGGACTGATTTTTTATGAGGAGGAAGTAGTTTTAGTGATTTTTACTCAGTCCAATTTAAGTTTATGCTTCTCTTCTCTTATATAAACTTCTACGAGTTGTAGCTCGATCGTAAAGACTAGAACTTGCGAGTTTCGAAAGAGTAGTATGTTGTTTGTTGTTGCGTCATTGTTTTCTGGTTATGAACTTTTTAATAAGTTGAATTAATGTCTATTTTATATGAGAAGAGTATTATTTATTTACTTTTGGTTGTGTTGTTCTATTTGAAAGAAAAGACAAATCGGAAACATGTATTAGTAATCTGAAAAATCTATTTTGAGTTGCTGATCTATTTTGAGTTGCTGAACTTGTTGGACTGTTACGGGATCATTTTAAAGTTGTATTGTGGTTGATATTAGTAGGTATAATTTAATAATTGGAGGTTAATGTTGTTGATAAATTTTGGAAGGAAGAAGGGGTTTAAAACTATAGTTGTTTAGTCACAAACCGAGCTTGCCGCTTGTCGGGATTGTTAAACTGTTTTGAAAGGCTTATTATGAGTATTTGTTGATGCTTTTTGGGCTATTGTTGGCTGTTGTAACTTGCGGGAAGCCATATAAATATGAGAGGTGCTGTCTGTTTTATCGTAGAATAAATTGTGTCGTTCAAATGTCATAAGTTATGGCATTCATATTGTGACGAAAGTTTTGTTCATTGTTTGTAGACAAAAATGCTGCATGTTAAGTTAGCCTGAGGATTGGAACGGATATTATGAGGTATGTAAGGTCTTCCTTTCTTTTCTTTGGCATGATTCCATAAGTTATTCCCTTATAAGGTATTCAAGGGGGCGATTCTTTGTAAACGTACTATTTTTATGATTAAGGTACATTCACAAGTATAGTCATATGAATGTTGAAATGGATTGTATTGGTCGTAGTTTCATGTATGCTTAGATAGTAAATAGAGCCTTCCAAAAAAGACCTTGTCTTCTATATGTAACAAAATGTCCAGATGTCAATTAAGTATTAAGCACTAATAGTCTAATGAATCAAAAGCAGTGTAGTGTATATATAATGAAGGATAGCTATACATGAATAGTTCAACAAGGTGGCATAGTGTATAGTTTGCAAAAAGATAAGAATGATCGACCTAAAGAATTCAGTGACTTCCAATACTTACACGTTTGTGTTCAGAAAACTGACAAAGACCTACAAAGGTAGTTATGTTGCTCTCAAGTTAAGTAAGGTTGATTATATATGAGGGTGATGTTAAGAGACGATATATGTTACATAAGGAGTTACAAAATATTATAAGTTTAGCAATAAGAATATAAGTTGATAAAGCATAAATCCTGCAAATCTTGTTACGTATATATATATATATATATATATATATATATATATATATATATATATATATATATATATATATATATATAAAGAGTAGCCTCACAAGCTAAGAATGTTACATAGCTATATGTAGAAAGAATCATGTAATCCTCAGCAACGAGTCGTGATGTGAAATAAGGATAGGAGTGCGATTTCAAAATAGTTACAACATTCTTTATGGATAAATAATATAGAATACGAAGGATGATGTAGAAAGTGGCTAAGCAATAAGGATTGGTTATTGTAACGAGTTACTCGCGAATATGTATGTTTATGAATACGAGTTTATCTATTGTTGATTGAATGATGTCTACATGAGTGATATGAAATGAATATGTATAAGACATGATCCCTACGGACGGTCTATGAACACGTAGGTGTATAGTGAATCCCTATAGGCGTTTTATGAATGTATAGGTGCATAATGAAGGTTGGTTATGGATGGACGATCTCAGTTGCACGCATAGCCAGACCTCAGTATTATGAGCCGCACGGGTGGTCTACTATGTTACATGTACAAGCCAAAGGTTATTCATGTTTATGAGTGAGATTTACGGACGGTCTCTTATGAAATGCGTAAGTGCCACTTTTATGTTTCAATGTAGCCCTAGAGATGTTTGATATGTTTGAGGTAAGTATTCAGATATAAGGTATGATGGCTAGAAGAATGTTATAGATGAAGTTCCATAATATAATTGTTTGCATTACAGATAGCATATGGGAACAAATTCAGGTATATCATGACATGAATTAGATTATATATGACATTAAATGTTCTTGACCAACAGGCCTTCCCTTTTCAACCTACACCTTTGTAATGTAAGTAGCATAATTCAATACCTAGATATGTTACGATTCAGAATAAGGATAGTCTGATTCCCGGATCTCATTGACCCACCATATTTCTTTCAGTATATCATACATACATATCAGTTCAGTTTTATTTAAGTTATTCATATGTTATCCGCCTTACATACTTAGTAAATTTCTTTGTACTAATGTCCCATCGTCGGGGCACTGCATTCATGCCTCCAGGTTCAGGTATCCACTTTGACGAGCTCTTATCGTAGACGAAGTTGACATCCAGCTGAGGATTGGCAAAGCTCCATTTCATTTGGAGTACACCAGACTATAGAGGTTATCAGACTGTCCTATATATATATACACACTTATGGGTAGGTTAGTGTCTTGTCCTGACCATATCTTAATGTTAGATACCCTTAGAGGCTTTGTAGACACAGGCTTAATATGTACAACTTGTTAGAGGCCTTGATGGCCTGCGTGTATTCATGTTTTGAGTAGGCTCACTTCTACAACATTTACTTACTTACAATTACATAGTACGAGTTAGGGATATGTTGTCCTATGATAGTTACAGAAAGAATCAGTTAAGCCAAGTCGACCTATGTATGTACTAGTTTTCATCAAATGATCATGAGTTACAAAGTTGTTCGCTCGGGCCAGTACGACGTCGGATGCCAACAACGCCTCCCCAGGTTGGGGCATGACACAATTCTTACCTCTAGTAGAGTTTGCTTACAACAACGGCTATCGAGACAAGCATCCAAATGGCTCCGTACGAGTCCTTATATGAGAGGCGATGTCATTCGCCAATTAGTTGATTTGAGACCAGAGAGGCTAGACTATTGGGAACTAATTTGGTCTGTGATGCCTTGGAAAAGTTTAAAGTAGGACTTTGTACTGCTCACTCCAGGCAGAAGATTTATACGGACTGGAAGGTTTGAGATGTAGATTATATGGTAGGAGAGAAAGTTCTTCTATGAGTGTCACATATGATGGGTGTGATATGGTTGGGGAAGAAAGGCAAGTTGAGCCCGAGGTTTATCAGCCCATTTGGGATCTTGGAGAGAACTGGGGAGGTTACTTATTGGATTGCATTGCATCCGAGCCTGCTAGGGTATTCGGTATTTTACCTTTCTATGATTCGAAGGTACGATGAGGACAACTCACATATTTTGGACTTCAGCACGATGCAACTTGATGAAAATATAGCCTATGAGGAAGAGCCGATAGCTATTATAGACCGATAGGTTTGCACGTTGATATCCAAGAGTTTCCCTTCTGTGAAGGTGCAATGAAGGGGTCATTTGATATTTGAGGCTACGTGGGAATCCGAGACAGATATGTGGAGTTGTTACCTCCGACATTTTACCTATCCAGATACATTTATATGTCCCTTCGAGGATGAACGTTTCCATTTTAGGTCAGTCAATCGCATTTGTGAGCTTGGCTGGAGGATTGGTCTTAATAGTTATGAAGAAAATTGTCTCATTTGTAGAGAGACGATGGTTTCATTTGCAACCACAGTGTCACTTTTTCGATTAGGAATTGGGGGTTTGCAGCTTCACAAATGTGAAGCTTAGCTCGTATTTGCGATGAAGGGACTCCTCACACTTGCGAGTCTTTTGTCGCTTTGTGGCGTTGGGTGATCTGATGCACTGTTAGCATTTGCGACCACTATTTCATATTTGTGATGATCATAATTGCAAATAAGGATTTGCAATTGTAATACATGAGGCTGGGTAAAAAAGGGAAAATCCGGACATAGCTCATTTTGCACCATTTCTGAACCCCAAAATTTCTAATTTCTTTTCATGAGTTTTTAACATCAAATCTAGGATTTCAATGGTAGAAATTAGAGATTTGGGTAGAAATTGGAGATTTCATAAAACTGAGATTTAGATCTCAAATTGAGGTCGAATTCGAAATAAATTATATATCCAGGCTCGGGGGTGAATAGGTAATCGGATTTTGGTCCGGATCTTAGATTTTGATCAAGCGGGCCCAAAGTTAAATTTTATTGACTTTTTCAATTTCATCAAAGATTAAACCTTTTTCTTTTGTGGGTAGTTTCTTAAGCTTATTTTAAATTCTTTAATTGATAGTTGGCTAGATTCGAATGGTTTGGGAGGTTGTTCGAAAGGCAAGGACATTGTTGGTTGATTGATTTGGTTGCGGAGTGAGGTAAGTGTTGTGTCTAATTTTGATTTGAGGGTATTAGAAATTGTTGGTCTATTTGTTATGTGAAAGTATGCGGGAAAACAACGCATATGCAAGGTGACGAGTGTATATGTGCCATCATGGGTTAAAGCATGCGGGTTGTGATATTTATTTATTGTTTTCAATTATTTCATGGCTTCATTAAATCCATGTCATTACTTATTAAATGCTTTAATTGTTACTTGCATTTACTTTTTAAATTCATGCCTTTATCCGTTATTATTTGGGATCGAGTTGCACGTCGCAATGATTATTGGTATTATTGATCGTGGGACCGAGTTACACGCTATAATGGTTGTTGGTATTGTTGTGTGGGATCGGGTTACATGCTGCACCATATATTGATATTACTATTTGAGATCGAATTGCATGTTGCAATGGTATTTGTACGTATATTTGTGGATCAGGTTGCGCGCCACTACGGAAAAATTTGTTACTTATATATAATTGTGGATCGGGTTGCGTGCCGCAACAAAGTATGATGTGTTGTTGTTGTTGGTTGTTGTAGAGTTTATTTTAGTATTATGATATGAGATTTGAGAACATGCTATTCTTGGGCCGTCTGGTAGTTAACTTTCGGGCCCATCTATATGAGTTTACTATTTTAGCTATAATTTTGTATTCAGTTGTTATTATTCATACATATTTATTGCGAGTATCTTGTCATAGTTTTATCACTAATTCGTCGATGTTAGGCTCCGCAATTACGGAGTATATGGGATCGGTTGTACTCACGCTACACTTCTATACTTCTTGTACAGATCCTGGTGTTGGTCCCATCGGCGCGTAGAGGAGTTTTTGATGGATCGACTTGCAGAGGAGACTTGAGGTAGAGCTACTATCATTCGTCCCTGAAGTCCCCTTCTATTCTGTCTTTACTATTTACTTGTATTAGAAATAGTTGTATTTTGTTCAAACTTTATTTGTAGTACTCTAGTGACTCATCTATTCTTGACTCCAGATTTTTGGGGTATACTTTGGTAGCTATTTATCACATCTAATTTAGTTTATTTTAGTTTTGTAATATTAAGGTTCTGCTTTTAAATTGTTAAAAATTATTAATTAATTAGCTATTGTTGGCTTGCCTAGTAAGTGGATGTTAGGCGTCATCACGACCTTACGATTGGGATTTCGGGTCGTGATAAAAATTATTTTACCAAAAAGTTTAATAGAAGGGCAACAGTGTCACTCAGTTTTATAAGGACATTTTTGTATTTCAATCTTCCTTTGAGATGTTAACACCTATAATATCGTATGATGATATACACCTTAATCCGTCATATTATACTAGCTAAGGAGAAAATAAATTATTGTATAAGTATGGACTCATTAGATGAAGCCAACAACTTTTGTCCAAAGAAGTCAAAGCAACAATGAGCCAATGAATACGCTAAAGAATTACCAACAATTAAGCAACAATAACTTTCTTGAGCCAACCATTTTCTGATGATCTAACACCAACAAATACATTTAAATACTAAAGAGAAGAAATTAAAGATGGCTGAGAAGCATTACTTATAAAGGACTAAAGTTAAAAGCTCATGTAAGAGAAGAGAGTAAAAAAAGAAGAAAGGAACAAAGAGAAGGCTTGCAAAGAAACCTCTCTTCTTCGAATCTCTCTAATACAGACGTTTTTACAAGAATCCTCTTTTCTTCTCATTTCAGCATTTCCCTCCTACCTTTGTTTATTGAGAGAATCAACTTAATATTGAGACGTTTACCATGAGCAGTCTTCGTGTTAATTCATTTCACGATTTCGTTCCTCCTTCAACATCGGAACAATCGTATGATGATTCAAATTTAGAAGGTAATGTTTCCTCCTTTGTTTTTTTTGCTTTTACCCTTTCTGGGGTTGTTAAATTTATATTCTTCTTTTTCTGTTTGATGGTACCATTCTTGTTTTTTGTGGGTGATAACGGTTTTGAATGACTAAAAAATAGAATTAAAATTTTCATAACCAAGAAATAAAAATGCTAGGCACCATTTTTCCTGGATTTTCAAGATTCTTTTTTTTTCTATTTTAGGGGTGGAAGGGGTGGGAGATTTTCAAGTTCATGGCCTACATTGGTTCGGATGAAAAAGTTTAATACAAAACATAAATGTTAATTTCATATAATCAACTACTCCATTAAGTAGTGTCCTAAGAAAACTTAATGATATGTCCATATTTTCTTATTGTGGTTTTTCAATTATTTTCTTCTTTTAGGCGTTGCTGCCAATTTTAAGTTATTGCTAAAGCTAATTCAAGATCACAAAGATGCTTATAACAAAGGTAGCATCGATGGCCTGAGAATGTTGAGGGTGGCGACGATGATGACTATTCTGGATAATGTTAGGACACGAATTCAAAAATGCCAATCCTTTGGTGACAAGAGATCGTTAGAACCTAAACTAAGGCGTTGTTACACCGATATTAAGCTTACTAGCAATGTGCCTAAGGACAAGAAGCATCACGAGCCAATGATCGATGAAAAAGAAAGATTAAAGAGTCAGCTTAACGCAATCTTGGTAGCACGGAAGAGCCTCGAGGTCATGTGTTCAAGTTTAGGAAAAGAGAAAGAAATTATGGCCGCAGAGTTATCAAAGAATGTGCATGAATTGAATGAAATAGAGAATCTTATAAATGAATTAAGAGAGAAGAATGAGTGTTTAGTGAAAAGGTTACATGGATGTGGCATAGAGAAAAAAGATAGGAACAATAATAGCAATGGAGGAAAACAAGGGAATGTTGCCCTTCAAGACAGGAATAGGGCACTTTCTGAGAAACTACTCAGGTTACTTGATGGATATCAATCCATGAAGAGGAAATGGAAGAATGCATATGAGGATAACACAGCGATGCGTTCAACCTTAGAGGAAATAGGAGCTACTATTGAATCCGGGCTCGACAGAATCCACCGGTTAAGAGAACGAATCGCATCGGAGAATATGTCCGTGGTTGATGTCCAAGAGGAGATTGTGGAATTGGAGCCTACGTTTGAACGCTTTGAGATGCTTGTTGCAAAACATGGCCAAATGGTATGTGTCAAATCAAAAAGAGAGATCAATGGCGACAAGTCTTTGGTTCTTGCTTGAAAAGACAGGTAACACAGAATTTAGCAGACAGAATGATCCAGAGTTCAAATTTTGTTATTCCATTTAGATGGAAAATGGAAACCAACAAAAATTAATGTTTTGTTAATAATTATTATAACAAAAGAAATCAGATATATTTTACAAATGACTATAATACTTATAACGACCCGGTCCTTCGTTCCGAGAGTTATAGGCCCGTCTCCACCATTTCTGCTTCTTTATATTTTGTTCAGCCGTGTTTGGGTCGTATCGGATTGGTAGGTTTGGGTCCGTAGTAGTGTTGAAGTGAGACGAGACACTTAGTCTCTTATTTAGAAAGTTAAGTTAGAAAAGTCAACCGGAAGTTGACTTATGAGTAAACGAATTCGGATTTGGATTTTTTTGAGTCGGATAGGTTCGTTAGGTGATTTTTGACTTATGAGTGCGTCCGAAATATAGAAAACCCATTTTTTTTTAATACCTATTAGTTGTGAAAAGTGGAGAATAATTTAATTTGTAATTATTAAGTCAAATACTAAGCTAGTGAAATTAAATTTATTATGATATATAAGATATTGTATTAAATAAGGGGCTAGTAGTTAAATTTTGTAATTGTGCTTAAGACTATTAAAGAAAAAGGAGTGGGCCAAGCCCATTCTCTTAAAATGGGTGCTGTCACGTTTGACCTAGGGGTTTAAGAATATTGATTTCTTGGTTAATTAAGAGTTAAAACAATACATTGAAAATAGCATAAATATTGACAGTCGCAAGAGGAGGTTGGCGATAAATTGCAAGAATCTTTTGGATAGTTAGTTACGAGAATCTTTTGGTGGAGAAACTAATTTATCAGGTATCACATTGATTCTACTATAATAATACATGTTCCATGTAATTGCAGAGAAGTTGAAAATTGGAATTGATAGCATGTTGCGGAAAAGTATTTCTTATATTAATAACAGTTTCGTTCTCTAGTTATTCTAATTAATAGATTCAATATTGTTTCACAATTGATTAAGTAACAATGAGAATATACATATTTATAGCAATGATGGTGGAACATAATAATTGGTATAAAAGTGACTAGTTTCAACGTCAGTGGGCAATTAAGGTGTTTCCAAAATTTTAGAATGTTGGATTTATAAATCACTGTATCGTACTTCTCTATCCTATACTCTAGGATTATTATTTCGGGACATGAATATTAGTATTATTCTGATTATGATTAGATTTGGAGCTTTTGGAGACCGAGTCGAGGGACGAGGACATTCCAGAGTAGATTTTTATGCGATTAAGGTAAGTAACAGTTTTAACTCTGGCTTTGAGGGTATAAACACGGAGAAATTAATATCATGTAATTGTTTGGTGGTGATACCCAAGCTAGGTGACGGGTGTGTGGGTGTGCACCGCGAGGGATTGAGACTTGGTCCATCCCCTGAGGTTGTGGGGCCTAATGGTTGTTATCTGTGGTTATGTGTTTACTTGTTGTTGAACTTGTTTTCCTTCATGTTAGAGATCATGCTTAGGCTTTATTCATGCTCACATTATTTTTACTCAGACATAAAAATTATTGTACATGTTTACCTGAGTTTCAATAATTTACTAATATGTTGTGATACTTGATGTGGGCTGTGTCCCCTTATTTGTTGATGATAGTGAGGCTAGTGAGGTATATGATTGAGTAAGACCGAGGGCCTGGTTTTGAGGATATTAATACCATAGCGCGTGAGATTTCCGCGTAGCACGTGAGTTGGTCGTGCGGGTCCAGGTATTTATACCATAGCGCGTGAGTTGTCCGCGTAGCATGTGAGTTGACCATGCGGATCCAGGTATTGATATGATGGCTTGGTTGTGAGGATATTAATACCATAGCGCGTGAGTTGTCCGCGTAGCACGTGAGTTGACTGTGCGGATCCAGGTATTGATATGATGGCACGTGAGTTGTCTGTGCTTAGTGCTTGGGCTTTGGGAGCCCTTCCAGAGTCTGTACACACCCCCAGTGAGCGCAGAGTGTTGAGTGTAATGAGTATTGAGCGTGGAGTGTTGAGCGTGGAGTATTGAGTGATGGAGTGATATTGTTGTGAGGTTGCATTTACGTTTGTTGTTGCTGCACTTACCTGTTAGTTTCTTTGTGGCATTTATTAGTTTTATGGAATTTACCTGTTTATTTATGTTTATTGTAAATTGTGAAAATAAATAATTGGACTGTTTTGATTAGCTCGTCACTACTACTCAGTTCCTTAGTTATTTCTGTTACTACAGAGGTGGTTGTACTCATACTATACCCTGCACTTTATGTACAGATCCATGTGAGTTAGTGCGCGGCGATCGTTGAGTTCTGGCCGGCTATCTGTGGAGATTGCAAGGTAGATGCTAGTGTCCACAGGACCTTGTCACTCCTTTTGTCATTTCTTCTTTTGGATAGTTAGACAATTTATATATCTTAGTTCATAGTTTTAGACACTCATGACTTAGTGACACCCCGATGTTTGGGACTCGTTTCCGTATTTTATATTATTTATATTTAGAGTTGATTTAGTTTATCAGCAATTAAATTATTGAAAATATTTTATTAAATTCTTATAATTAAATTAGTAGTAATATTTTGGGAATAAGCTTGCCTTGTAACACGATAGGCACCATCACGACCAAGGTTAGAGTTTGGATCGTGACAAGTTGGTATCAGAGCGTAGGTTACATAGGTCTCACGAGTATGAGCAAGTTTAGTAGAGTCTTGCGGATCGGTACGGAGACGTATAGTATATAGAGGCTGCAGAACCTTTAGGAAAACTTCACCTTCTTGAATTCTTATGGTGCAGTATTGTTTCAGCTTGAAGTGTAACTCTTTGAATTCCTTCCACGCATTCATATACACACATGAGTGCTCGGTATCAGTTATGCATCGACGGATTGTGGTTCCCTATATGAGGTACGAGATGTGATTTCTTTGTGTTGATGTTGGTCCAGTCTGGGGTACTTGAAGCCGGGGTTTGTCTTTAGCTGGAGTACGAAAATTTTGACTGTGTGAGCATGTGCTTATGTGTCCGTTGGTTTCCTTATTAGTGGGATTCGTGATTTGAGGGCTACGTGATGAGTATGATATGACTGCGAGATGAGTTCATATGATTTGAACGTGACGAGAAGGTATTAGTGAAGGTTTCACCAATTTAAGACTCCAGGTATGTTTATAGACTCGTTCGAGGATAAACATTTATTTAAGAGAGGGAGGATGTAACGACCCGGTCCTTCGTTCCGAGAGTTATAGGCCCGTCTCCACCATTTCTGCTTCTTTATATTTTGTTCAGCTGTGTTGGGTCTTATCGGATTGGTATGTTTGGGTCCGTAGTAGTGTTGAAGTGAGATGAGATACTTAGTCTCTTATTTAGAAAGTTAGGTTAGAAAAGTCAACCGGAAGTTGACTTATGAGTAAACGAATTCGGATTTGGATTTTTTTTGAGTCGGATAGGTTCGTTAGGTGATTTTTGACTTATGAGTGCGTCCGAAATATAGAAAATCCATTATTTTTTTTGTATACCTATTAGTTGTGAAAAGTGAAGAATAATTTAATTTGTAATTATTAAGTCAAATACTAAGCTAGTGAAATTAAATTTATTATGATATATAAGATATTGTATTAAATAAGGGGCTAGTAGTTAAATTTTGTAATTGTGCTTAAGACTATTAAAGAAAAAGGAGTGGGCCAAGCCCATTCTCTTAAAAATGGGTGCTGTCACGTTTGATCTAGGGGTTTAAAAATATT
>MU760384.1:27336-43929 GCA_026770625.1 Nicotiana glauca
GTGGCGTCCTCTGTGCGATGGAGCCATCAAAAAAGCTTTGGAGGGGATCTTTCGCTCCATGGATCCCCTCATTCGATCACTACCTTTTTGCTTGATCCTCATCGAGAATCAATTCCGTGAACGAACGCCACATTATGTCAATGATATCAGGTGGGGGAGGATTGACATCTTGAGGGTTCTCAACCCTCACTGTTGCATCGGCCTCCTGAACTTGAGAGGGATTGGTCTCCATTGTTTCCCCCTCGGCTACCACCCGTTCTTAAAGCAAAGACGGCTCGCGGGCCACAAAGGGATCTTACCCCTCGGACTTGTCCCTAAGCCGATAGAGCAAGTCCGAAGTTGGTGCCGGGTGTTGGTATTTCCCTTTGGCTTACGCACTAGACTTCTCCTTAGTTTCTTTTTCTCTGAGCTCGGGGAACTTAGAGCCCTCGTCCCCTTCCTCTCTCCGTCATGCGCCGGAGCAAGAGATTCAACATGAAAGTCCTCACCACTAACTAGATTACTAAGCTCGACGTCCTTAGGCAAACCTGCAAAAAGAGAGTAAACAAAATAAGGACTGGATGATTAAAGAAAAAGCCCAACACAACCTACTCAGGGAACAAATCTTACCATGGGAACGGGCCTCCCACCAGCCCTTCGAGAGTTTATGCCACATGTGCTCGAAGTAGGGAATTTGTGAAGCGATGCCTTTGACCTACTCATTGAGTCGAGGAACAACAGTAAGGACTCGACCAATGGCTGCATCATCACGAGTACTGATAAGGAAAGGAAAAGTAAACATAAAATCAATGATTGAAGAGAAGTTCTACTTAAGTGATGTATTCCACTTCTCAGGGAATAGCCCGCATTCAGCCGGAAACAAGTACAAAGTCCTCACTCGGACAAATCGGCCTTGCCAGCCTCGATCCCAGTCCTCATCGATTCTTGAGAATAGGGCCTTGCTGTTCCAGCGCACCAGCTTTATCCACCCGCATTGGAATATTCAGGGACTGTACAAATGGAGTAGGTGATCCACAGTAAAATGACATGAGTCGACTTTGTCAACAAAAAAAAACCGTAGGAGGATCACGACCATCGAAACATTCACGGACTGTACAAAGGAAGTTGGTAATCTATAGTAAAATGACATGAGTCGACTTTGTCAACAAAAAAAACGCAGGAGGATCATGATCTTCCACATGGAAGGATGAATCTGACCGAGGCATACCTCGTACCTTTTACGTAAATCTATGACGACCAGGTCCACTGGTCCCAATGTAAAGGGATAAGTGTAAACACTCAGATATCCCTCAACATAGGTTGTAATGTCCTCCTTAGGGTCGGGGACCATGATGTGTTTGTCGGCCAGTTGTAGTCTTTCCAGACCATAGGGAGGACCTCTTTAGCAATCGAGCAGATTTTGTTGGCCCAAGAATAGGTGAAGTTTTGAATATTGACAAAAGAACTCAGACATGGACCGAGTCCGTCTTGTGAAGCACAATTATGATCAACTTGTACATGTGAGATGCACGTGAAGGTGATAAATCTAACTGATCAAGAAGCAATATCTCCAGATCTGATAGAAAAGTTTGCATATTGGATAAGGAAAGAAAGACTCCTTATATGAAGAGAACACAATTTAGGAAGGAGATAGTGTTATAGTTTGAGATCACCTTGAACTCTTCTACGATAGAAGAGTAGCATTTGAATCCCAGTCAATCTCTGATTACTAACCTATTAAATGTTAGTGCTGTTCTCTTTTACAGGTAATGCACATAAGCAGAAGTTAAACTTAAATTAAAAGCAAAAGAGCAAGGCAATTTTGCAAGCAATTTATGTGTGATTCAAGCGTGCAATCCTAAAGCTACTTGAATGAGATAGAAGAACCAGTTCCAAGTGTCTATCTTTTATTCTAGTTCAATTGTAGTAGGTGTTTTTACTTTGTACCTTTCAGCTTTCATAGAAGCAATTATATTAGGTACCTAGAGAGTTCAAGTTAGAGTTAACTTGAAGTTATCGCAACAATTGAGGTTGTGTGCCACAACGAGATTAGAGTTAATCCTTAGGTTTACAAAGAGTTTTGTAAATGCTGTTTTGGCTCAGTGATTTTAGTGGAAGTTTGGGAAAATCCTACTGAGTAGTAGGTCGTGGTTTTTTCACCTTTTGAGTAGGTATTTTTCACGTAAAAAATCTCTGTGTTTTTTATTTTCTTTATTTATTATTCTGCAAACAGTAGTAGTTGGAACACATAGAAGAACCAGGTCCTTCTATAGTTCAGTTAAACGAAAATTGGGTACCACACAAATCACCCATCCTCTTATGTAGTATTGACATTTAAAACATCAGATGTATCTCGAGACCTCCTTACACCGACCATGTATGGAGGAAGGCTTTTCAACTTTGAAATCTACAATGACCGAGTATCCCTAGGGGGATGAACATTTTCAAGGGCATTTCAGCTACTGGTTCATCAATGGCCATGTCTGGAGCGGTCTCTTCAACCTCTTTGAAAGTCTTTACCATTCTTTTAGAAAGTAAAATTGCAGGAGGATCTGGAAAAAATGAACAAGAAAGGAAGTTGAAGGATTAGACTTGTTGGCTTGAGAAGAAGATGGGTAAATTTTTTTTTGCAAAAGACCTTAAGTATCGCAGGTAAAATGCTAAAGAGTATTGTAATTCTAAGGGTACGAGGGTAGAAGGTTTGGTGTAAAGTGAAAATGGACAAAGGAGAAGGCATTTATAGCAGTTATGCTATTTTTCATCTCCAGGGATGGCTAACCGGCGGCCGATATGCATTTAATACCATTATGACGTGACTGGCGAGAATGGCATAAAGAAATGGTGTATCTACAAAGAAGAAAAAAGGTAAATCAGGATAAGAATGGCTGCATAATTGAAATATGAAGAGCATAAAAATCTTGTGGATTTGATACAACCAAAATCATAAGACTAGAGTTCCAAAGAAGAAAAACTTTCAAATTAGTCACAATCTACCAGATGTCTGGTCGGTAAAATTGCCTAAACTGAAATTCTTATGCCAATAATTCTGTTCTCCCTTCCTTTCCGTATTTACAAGGAGTAGGAATGTCTCTTCCTATGAAATTATTTTACCAACCAAGTCATGACACCCGCTTTGTTAGCACTCATTGAATAAATTTATGAAGTCTCATATTAATAGCTGAAAAAATTTGAAAGTTACATATATAAAAATTTCTTAATGGCATAAAGGTCTTTTGAAAAATATTGTACAGCTCGGCCTAAAACGAACAATATCACACTTTGTTGGAGTATCATTAGGGCTGCTTGAGAGCAACAATACCACTCTAACCACATTTATCCTTAACTTCTTCTCTATTGTTATTTTTCTTTGCGATATGTTTTAGTATTTTTATACAAAAAACTCAAGATTGGCATGCATAGAGGTCAGTAATGATCATCTAAAAGAATATATTCATACAAAAAATCTGGAATAGAATGCGTAGAAATAAACCAACATACGTGATGATTTATGATATTCACGAACGTATATATATGGTTGATTTCATAACACAAGTTAAGAAATGAAACGCACAAATTTGGAAAAGCTTGGCAAGAAATTTGTGCAACTACTATACGTACTTTTCGCAACTTGGAGCAGAATGGTTGGGCCATGACCATCAAAAATCTCACGTTCAACGACAACAACAATAACTACCCAGTAAAATCTCACAAAGTAGAATTTGGACAGGATAATGTGTACGCAGACCTTACTCCTACCCCGACATGACAGAGAAGTTGTTTCCGATATACCCTCAACTCCAAAAAAGAAAGTCTCACATTCAAGTCGCAGAAATAAAACCTCCTAATTAGCGGATGTGTTCGTCATGAATCCAAATTAATGGAGGCCTTAGAGTTTTGGTTACTAGATGCGTAAAAAAAGAACTTAGAGACAGAATGCTTTTTATGGTTCATTAATTGCTTGCTGTCACAGGTCTAGTTAGACACTTAAACTACCTAAAGCTACGGCGCATTGGACCACGTGTACTCTATATGTCGTTGTACTTTTATCACTTGGTTCACAATTTATGAGGTATCTCAAAGATATAAATGCGAAACAGTTGGGTGGAGAAAATTCGGCTGAAAATAACTTTATTTGCTCTATTATTGAATATTCATCATTTAGTTCACACTACGGATAGCTCTGGGCATTAACATACCAAAAATTGACATAAATAGGTCATCTAACTCGTAAGAACCATTTGTCTAGTAGAAATAAGAGATCATGTCTTGTATGGGTATAGGGATCTCTTAATGTTGTGTGGCGTTTTGGGAAAAATCTGAAGGCATGACCCAAAACGGACAATATCACACAATGTTAAAAGCGTATTTGGGCAAGTATAACCCAACGAAGAAGAACACAATGACTCAGTATACCCGTGCCTGAGAAGATGACATTGACAATATACACCTGAACATGGAGTCAAGTTAAAGTTATAATGATTTATGGGAATACGAGTAATTAAACAAAACGGAGAGGGAATTCAGGTAGAAGACTCGGAGCTAACGTGGTAATTTTTTTTTTATTTTTTTTTATTTTTTGGTAATTAAAATGATTTTATTTACCAAGTATAGTGATTTACAATCCTAACAAAAATGAGACTAGCTTTTTAGCATAACTCTTGCAGGACATGAAGCATAAGTATAATAATATAATACCTTCTGCATCACAGTATTAAGTGTGTGCTAGGATTACAGAGACAGTAACAGGGCAGCTCTCCTTTGGCATGTCAGCTGAAATACAAATAATTAACTGCTCTCCTAGTTAGAATTCCATCCATTGCAACTATATTTCTTTTTCTACGTAGTACATTACTCGGCAAGAAACATATCTCTTTCGAGCTAGTCTTCAACCTCAAATCGCGTAGAAATCTCGCTCTAACTCTCCAATTGCAAATTCCTCCCAATCATCCTTCTAGGAAGTCAACATTGAGATAAAACTTTTCTTTGAAGAATTCTCAAAAAGTTAACAAAAATAACCCGGCCTACATGCTCGAAATTCAAAACGAATATCAAATCTCGATTACCCTAAACTACCGCATCAAAATATATAATTAGTTTTCAAAATTGAGTTCATAACGATACTTAAATTTCCAAAATATACTCTCTTAAAGTGTAGAAAGAACCGCCAAATTACATCCTAAAATTTCCGGTGTTTGGATGTTCAAAATTCATGTAGATTCGCCTTCTTGAAATGATACCAAAAATGAGTAATAAATACTTACGCCTTAGCATTGTATGAAAATCTCTAAGCAAAATCCCCACTCTCCAAGTCTAGGGTTAAAAATATGACAAAATGTGTCTAAAACCCAAAACACACAACTTATATCACTGATAGGAATTACTATTTGCGATCTCGATCGAAGCCACACTATCGCATTGCACAATCAACACAACCTCCATAACATTCTACACAAATACAGCCTAGTCCACGCAAACGCGAAGGCCAACTAGCCTTTCCTCTATGCGAACGTGAGGATCCAAAGGCGAACGCGTGAGCCTGCCTTGCCTAGCCAGCTCCTCTTCTTGATCGCGCCATATCCCACGTGATCGCATTGCACTCCTTCCAGCTCCATTCCGCGATTGCATGGAATACATCACGATAGCAATGTATAGAATCTCCCCCAGTGCTATAACTCTTCGTGATCCTGACAAAGCCTACACGATTACGAAGTATACCTGATAACCAGAAACCAACAACCCCAAAGTGGTTCAAAACGATCCGAAACCACCTGAAACATATCTCAGCCCCTCGGACCCCGATCAATCATACTAACAAGTACAAATACATCATCTTAACTTATCTAGAGGCTCAAAATGCCACAAATAATATTAAAACAAAGCATCATAGATCAAATCATTCTTTTAACTTTCAAACATTCTAAGTTTGACGAACACATCCAAATCACACTTACACGTTTCGGATCACATCCAAACTTTACACACAAGTTCCAATCAACTAAATGAACCTATTCAAGGTATAAAAAATACAGTAAGAGTACGATAAAACGCAATTCAACACCTTGTCAAACATATGAACTCTATAATTCTTCAAATAGCCAACTTTTTATAAACAGAGCCAAAATCTTCTAAAGACGTCAAAATTCAAATCCCAACATATGCCCAAGTCCGAAATTACAATAAGAAATTATTAAAATCATCGAATCCTAATTTCGAGGTCGTATACTCAAAAGTCAAACCTTTATCAACTCTTCCAAGTTAAGGCTTCCATTGAGGATCACTCTATTAAATCAATCCTGAACCTTGCGAACATCAAAATGTCGTGCCTGAAATCCCAACGACGGAACGTGATTCCGCCTAACGTCCACTTGCAAGCAAGTCAATATTAGTACACAACTAATCACTTTAGGCCAAATATATAGACATCCCTTATACTTGTTCGAATTTTTCAGTTATGCATTAAGCTAAGCTTATGACCTATTGAATACTTGAACTATGTTTAAACTTTGTCTTTATAATACAAAATGCTTACACGGTAGATGATGTGCTTCCACGCAAAATTGAGCGCGTGAAATGATTTCATGCTTCTTTGTAACAAATTTCTTCATTGAAAAATGTATAGTTTCGCTTGTAAAAATTTTCGGCCATCTTTCAAAATTTCAGTCATAGATCCAAACCCGTTCTTCTTCACACCATAATATTCCTAGTTTTATTCACACCATAATATTCCTTTTTTCTTCTGGATTCACCTGTCATTTTTCAGTTAATGCTTACAATACTATACTATGAATCTGTGATGCCACCGCTAGTTTTGAGGTTTCTTCTAAATGGGGTTGCGATCACCATCAAAATATATGCAATACTTTTTCAGATTTAGCTCATCATTTTGATGTATTAGGAGTATGTAATCTGTGAGTAATCCGTTGAGAAATGCCTATGAATTGTCTTTAAGCCTGAATGTAATGGGTAAACTTTATTTCTACCAAATCTTGAGTTATTTTGTCGCAGATGGAAGTTGCATAAAATCGGAACAAATAGAGATTGAAGGAAAGCTGTTTGAACGACCTAGATTTGATTTTTCTTCCTCTACGTTTTTTGAGCCAAGAAATTTTTTTCTCTACCTTTTTAAATTCAAAACTCTAAGATCTTGCCAGAAATTATTAGTAGCGGAATAGCTGAATGCCAAGCAAGTGTTGCTCACGCACTAAACTTGATTTACAATCGTGAGTGGAGGTATTTTTACCAATTGAGCAAGCCTTACTTGTCAAAATGTGTTCAATTGGCACAATATAAGTACAATTCAAGTGTTTAATAGGTCATAGACATAATTTAAGTGCTTAACTGAAAATTTTGGGCGTGTTTAAGGGGCTATCTATGTATTTGGCCTTCTTGAAATGACATCAAAAATGAGTAATAAATACTTACGCCTTAGTCTTATATAAAAGTCTCCAAGTAAAATTCCCACTCTCTAAGTCTAGGATTTAAAATACGACAACATGTTTCAAAAACCCAAAATACACAACTTAAATTGCTGACAAAAATTACTCTTTTGCGATTGCGATCGAAGCTACACGATAGCGTTGCACAATCAACACAGCCTCCAAAACATTCTACACAAATGCGGCCTAGTCCACGCAAATGCGCGAGGCTCCAAAGGCAAATGCAGTAGCTTGCCTCGCCTAGCTAGCTCCTCTTCTTGATTGCACCATCTCCTACGCGGTCGCATTGCACTCCTCCAGCTCCATTCCGTGATCGCATGGCACACATCGCAACCGAGATTTACCGAATCTCCCAAGTGCTATAACTGTTCGCGATCCCGACAAAGCATGCGCGATTACAATGCATACCTAATCACCAGATACCGAAACCACACGAAACATATCTCATCCCCTCAGGACCCCGACCAATCATGCTAACAAGTACAAATACATTATCTTAACTTATCTAGAGGCTTGAAACACCACAAATAACACTAAAACAACGAACCAGAGATCAAATCATTCTTTTAATTTTCAAACATTCTGAGTTTGCCGAAAACATCCAAATCGCAGTTCGATGTTTCGGACCATAACCAAAATTTACACACATGTTCTAATAAACTAAATAACCTATCCAAGGTATCAAAAATACAATAGGAGTCCAATAATACACAAATCAATACCTTATCAAACATATGAACTCTCTAATTCTTCAAATAGCCAACTTTTTATAGACAAAGCCAATACCTTCTAGAGACGTCCAAATTCAAATATGAACATATGCCCAAGTCCAAAATCACCTTATGAACCTATTAAAATCATCGAATCCTAATTTCGAGGCCGTTTACTCAAAAAGTCAAACCTTTGTCAACTCTTCCAACTTAATACTTTCAAATTGAGGATCATTCTATTAAATAAATACTGAACCTTGCGAACATCAAAATGATGCGACCCAAAATTCTAATCACAAAGCTGTGATGGCGCCTAACATTCACTTTCTATGAAAATCAACATTAGTACACAACAAATCATTTTAAAGCCAATTTGAGACCAATTTAATAGTAAATAAAGCCGTAAAATTTCAAAATAGATATAATAACTCCAAAACACTAACTAATAAAATCCGTGAACCTGGTGTATGTAACGACCCAGTCGGTGATTTGTGTATTGTAGCCCCGCTCCCTCATTTATCATTTTCCCTGTGTTCATTTATTGTTATGTGTCTTGTCGGGGTGGTTAGTTTTATTCCGGGGATATTTCGGAGTGAACTGGGACACTTAGTCCCAAGATTAGAAGTTTAAGTATTGATCGGAGTTTGACTTTTATGTAGACGACTCTGGAATAGAGTTTTAGTGGTGATGATAGCTTCGTATGGTGATTTTGGACTTAGGAGTATGTATGTATATCAATTTGGAAGTCCATAGGCCCTTTTGGCTTGAATAGGCAAAAAATTGAAAAGTTGAAGGTTTGGACGGACACGAGGTTTGATCGAGAGTTTAATTTTTTGATAACCGGCTCGAATTTTGGTTTCGAAAATTGGAATACGCTCTTTCTTTCATTTATGACTTGTGTAAAAAACTTGAGGTCAATCGGAGTTGGTTTAATTGGTTTCCACATTAGTTTTAGGAGTTAGAAATTTATTAGTTTTGTTAGGCTTGGATCGAGCTGTGGTTCATGATTTTTATGTTGTTTGATATGATTTGATAATTCAACTAAGTTCGTATCATGTTTTAGGATGTATTTGTATCTTTGGAGAGGGTTCCGGGAGCCCTCGGATTTGATTTGGATTGAAATCCGAGTGATAATTGGACTTAAGCAGTTTCTGTTGGCAGCAGTTTTGTTCACCTACGAGATTTTGGCTGCAGGTGCGGAGCCACAGAAGCGGCCATAATGGCGCAGATGCGGGAAATAGGAAGGCAGCTTGGGAGCACAGGTGCGGAGGAGAATCCATAGAAGCGGATGACTCTTACGTAAGAAGTTATGTAGAAGCGAATTTTGACTGAAGGACTAGGGATATCATAAGCGGAAGAACTCTGCAGTTGCGGTAGCTGTTGCGACCACACACACTCACGCAAGTATACATGATCGTCAAGTAATAAAGTAGTGATTAGAGTATCGTTCCCATGGAGACTTATGATTAACTTTTGACTGATTCAAACTCGACAACTTATTGATTCAAGAGATTTCTCACAAAGATATGTAAGTGACTAATTTACTACCTAAGAAACTATCAAGTAATGAAATAACTAGAAATCAACCACATCACATAAGCAATTTCGAATAACAATAAGTAAGAGAGAGTATTCCAGGGTCATAGACTAGCTAACAATCTTGTTGTGTTCTTGGGTTAAAATGACTATTTGAACTATTTGGATTTTTGATTGATAGGGTTGATATTATTCATAAGAATCTGTCGAGTTCTTACTCGCCTATTCAAGCAAACATAATGCCTATATGTCAATGGTGTTAAGATTAACAAGAATGCAGTTACAATTCCCGTACTTCAACTAAGAATGATAATTAGGTATATTTCTATCCTAATTGCGAATTCGTTCCCTGATGCCTGGGCTCAAGAACTTGCTCTATTTAATTCTATATGAAATCTAGAATTCCCACTTTCGAGTTCAACTCTAGATTCGTAGATAGTATTTCACTGTTAATTACTAAGGAAAATAATTAAAAACAGAGTTAAATAAACAAGCAAATATGATAAACTCAAATTCGTCAAATTAAACTGCAAACATCACATTCATGTAGCACCCATGGCTCAATAATATTAGAGATCTTAGCCACTCATGTTCATACAATCATTAAAAATAATGTTTTCAAACATAAAATCAATGAGTTCTAGAAGAATAATGGAAGAACTGATCAAACCCGTGCTCCCAAGTGTTTCGTACTTTTATCTTCCTATCAAAGTTACGTCATCCTCAAAATTGTATTTTTGGTGTATTTATACCATATAGAAACAAATCCGGACGAAGCTACCATTTCCAATCCGAAGTAGGAGACTACTCTGCATTTTTTGTACATCTGCACCGTGCGTTTGTGGAGATTATCAGCAGGCATGTATATTTCCTGTCAGGCAAGTTTTTCACTATCGCGTTACGCCCTGCGGCACTCCATGCAGCGCGACAATGTTAGTAAAATTGTTTCATACTCTTTTGACATCCATACTTGGTACACGATCTCAACTTAACTTATTGTACTTTTTGTCCGACTTCAAAGCTCCAAATTAACTTTTTTGCTCGAAATCACTTCCATCAAGGCATAAAACACATAATAATATAATTCACTATCACCAAAGCTCAAACACATGTAAAATGCAGTAATTAGAGTACAATACTATGGCTAAAACATGAGTTTCTAGCCTACCATCAACACCCTACAGTTAGACCATTGCTCGTCCTCGAGCAATCAAACTACATTTCACATAGGGATAACTTTTTCATCAAACAACCTCTCTAACGCACCATGCCAAGAATATTTAAAATAGGCAAAGCACCTATCATAACATCCCAACCTCAAGACTTGAGTCAAAAGTATCACACATTTTTCATAACCTGCTCACTCACTCTAACACAGAGGTCGAGGACGTTACCTTATCTTAGCAAATCATGTGCCCTCACTGAAACAATAGAGAGTAGTTCCACACACAATATCATTCAAGAAAAATTAGGAACTCAAGATAGAAAGAATTAACTCACTCACAGAATCAAAATTTATGTGCAACAGAAGACGTACCATAGGCTTGCCCGTAGTGTAACACTCTACTAATTGAGCTTATTCAATCAAGGATCAAATATAACTTTAATTAGTTGTAATGTAGGCTGGGACAGGAATGATACATATAGATATAGTGGCTACACCTCCCTGAGCACTTTGATACATATACAATTTCACAATTCAAACCCCCACTCTTACGTTGAACCAAACCCGGACCTTTATACATGATAGCATCAAGCTCCCAAAATCTTTAAGCACAAACAAGATAAGAAATACCATTGGCAAAATTTCCCTTTTTTCAATCAAATCCTTTTTTTTTTCAATTTTCTACCAGTGGCTCTCACAACTTCTCGAACATTGCACTTTTCTCCTTTTTCTATAGTTCCGCTAAAAAACCCAACCATACCTCCACTTAGCCTTTACAATCTTATAATAGTTTTAAGTGCTCCCAAGAGGTAGAGGTTCAAGCATATGATAAATTCAAACAAATTGGTAAGACTTGTAATGTGGTTGCCAAAGAAACAGGATTACAGGCTCAAAGAGCTCAACTAAGATATATTCAATTAGGTAGGTCACAAACATATAACATGTTCAACAAAAAAATGACTATATCACTTTCTAGACTAAATAAGACTACTATTTCGATTTGCACACACACGGAAAGTTCTAGACATCAACTAAAACTTCACACATACATTGACACATAACTCACTTAGGATCAGATCTTTCCCCACTCTCTAGTCAAAGCAATTAAGCTGGGTCACAATCACACTATTTAAGGCACTTATTTAAGAGTCAAGAACTGTGCCTAGGCGTCACAACTAAAGCACTTACCACTCTCAAGGCATATACAATCAAGGAAAATTGCTTTAAATTAGCATTGTGACTCAAGATTCTTTATTCCTATATAAAAAAGATTTAACTACACCCGGTTCAAGCAAAACCCTCGGAAAGGAACCGTGACACAAATAAAAACCAAGAAAAAATTGTTACACTACCTAAAATAAAATAAAATAAAACTCATATTTTTGGATTTTCAATTTTTTTCTCTTTTTTCTTGTTCGACTTCATCTCCCTCAAGAAGCAAGTCGACGCATTGTCGGGAAGAGTCGAAGCTAAATAATTAATTACTAACTATTACAGGCCGATAGAACTCAGAATTATAATTTACAGACCATATTGTCCACGAATGAAAGAAACAAATCAAACAACACCAATTGGCAAATAGAAAAATAAGTACAAACACAAATAAAATCAAATAGGAGCACCCCCACCCCCACACTTAAGAAATTGCATTGTCCACAATGCAAAACAATAAAAACATGAGTGAAAAGGTGACTCCCTGAAGCCCTTGGCCTAATCATAAGCACCCTCGAATGTGCACAAATACTCCTCATCATCGGAGGGAACGGAGTTCACATCCTCATCTGGCGGTTGCTGTCCTTCCCCCGCCAATCCCAACCACTATTGAGTGAGAAAAAAAAGTGGGTGATCCTGATGCAACTCCCCCAAGTCGATCTCCCCTCGAGCAGAGCGAATGCGCAAGTCAGCAAACATCAGCTGCAGTGTCTCCTCAACACGCAGCAACCTCTGGTCCGAAGTAACAATAGCAGTAGGGGGATCTATCACTGCCATGACATCAAAGGCCTTGATAGGATATGTCACTGGGATGGTTCGGTCATAGTGAAACTCCTCCTCTACATGGTGTTCCCGCAACAACCTAGTGATTATACTCGGGTAGTGTAGGCAGCGATCCCCAAGTGGTCGCACTCTTTCCATGTGCTCCAATATGATTTTTCCAAGATCAAACTGCATCCTTATAAAAAAAGGCATAGATCAAATAGAGTTTCAGCCATGAGACATCAATGTCAATTTAGGTAGGCATGATTTGGTATTGATTAAACGTAAAATAACCATGTTCGGTCGCTGAAATGTTCCCTTATTCATGTCCTTGTGGAATTCATTCACATCTTGCATCCATACGGCAGAAGATTCAATGCCACATAGCTGTCGATGAATAACCGGATAGTCTGGCCGATGGAGAAACCTCTGAAAGAGCTTATGGGAATTCCTTATGAAACCCATAATCTGATTGATCACTTGGGAGGAGAATGGAATCACTTTACCTTGTATCCGTACTTCGTACACAACATACAAGCTGGCCTCAGTTTACTAGTTGGCGTAAAATTCCTTTACCAGGTTCACGTTTAGCGCATCACCTGGATGTAACAGGCTGTCAAAACTCAAAGCCCGAATTTTATTGTATATCTCATTATATTTTCGGGCCAAGTTCCCATCGTCAATAGGAACCTCAGGCTCTGGTTTCACTACAGGGACAAACGTCTGGAACTAATGTCGTGCATGGGCTGGGACAGCCCAAATACAAAATTTGCACTCTAGTACCACATCCATATTTGTATCAATTCGCTCATCTTCCTCCTCCACTAGGGCGGAGGGAGGTGCCTGCCAACCTCCTCGGCGGCTACTAGAGGCGACCTCGGAAGAACCTGTGTTAGAGCGTTTTCTAGGGTGGCGAGACATTGTACCTACACAAGATGAACAATAGTATCCACAACACGTAAAACAAAACAAGACCAAACAGGGTAACCACCTCACACTTATGTTATTGGCATGTTCACGAGTAAAATGTATATCGGGGACTCATGCTACCCTATTGGAAGCATGCCACAAGCAATCAATAACCCACTCAACCACCAACACAATATTCCAACAATAGAACCACGGACTACACTAGTGTAAAAGACAAAATTAAGAAGCTAAAGTAGTAATCACGAAAAGAAAAAATAAGAATTTAGTCTAATTCACTACTAATAAAATTAACAATACAACACTACACAAGCACAATAACATGAATCGGACACCTCATTTGGAACCTAGCAACATATGAACATGGGGTGGTCAATCAATTAGAACTCGGGGCTGACGAGTTAAAGTTTCATAGCATAAGAACATGGCATCCCACCCCACACTTATCATCAAGCATCACATCCCACAAAGCACTTCCCTTCTCAATTTGCATTACACAGTTTTATGTTACTAAGACATTTTAATAAACACATTGTGGCCATATCTTGCACCTTCTTATTTCAATTCAAAGTTAGTTAGAATCACCATACACCCAAAGAAAATACACCTCATACCACAACCACAACATCACCACATCTTCACAATAGCACCAAGTGCACAAATTTTACACCAAACTTCACCAATTTTTGGCTACATGGGCACTCAAGCAAGCTCCAACATAAATTAATTCAACACAATCAAAACACACCAAACAAAAATCATAAGAATAACGAACACCCCACAAGTTAAGCACCGTTTCCATATATAATAGGCAAAGAAACTAAAAAATTTGCACAACTAAATATACCTTGGGTTTGGTTCAAAATAACCCAAAACTACTTAAATACTAAAAGAAAAGAGATGAGATGAGAGGAAGACTTTCCTTGAGGATGAATAAAAGGGATTGAAGTTGTGCGTGGAAGGAATTTGAGAAGAAGAACAATGGGGGTATTGGGGACAGTGAGAGAGAAGATATTTGTGAGATAGAATGCGGGAGGGGGGAGGGGGGCAACGACTTGTCGCGTCTCTTGGTGCGGCGCCCCATGTGGCGCGGTAGTGGACCTTATCAGAGGCTCGATTCTTTTGTCAGAGAGCCATTTGTCCTGGCGCAGTGCCGCACGTGGCATGCTAGACCAATTTTTACAGAGTCCGCCTTGTTTTCGATATTTAGCTCACGGGTTGCACCCCTACTCTATTATATACTTATTTATGTCCAATTCATGCTTATACCTGCCCAAACAAGTCCTACAACTCCTAAACTCTAATAATTCTAAACTATAATTATCTAAACTATTCTTAAAAAAACAAGAAAAAGGTTAGAAGCATTAAAAGTTGAGTTTCCTCCCAACAAACGCCTGATTTAACGTCGCGACACGACTCAACATATTTTCAAGATTTGTCCAAGTCCATCGAGGTCTTGTGACGTGTAATGTCACCACCCCAATAATATTTTACTCTCTGCCCAGTTACCAAGAAGGTACCACTCTGTTCTCCTTCTACTTGTACGTTCTTTGCCTCCAAAGATATGTAACCCCCGACAAAAGACGTCTCATGAGGTATTCGTGTGACCTAGGGTGGTTAGGAGGGCTTCCAAGTCAATCTCATCTCATACATGAATAATTATCGTATTTGGCCCTCGTGAGATGCACACCATACAGACAAGCTCCCAATTGTTCTTTTCCTTTATTTTGTCGCGTTGGCTCGCGTGCTGGTGCTTGGTTCATTGTCTTGAGTAAAAGATGACCCCCAGCTCGTTCGCCTCTACCGCGAGCCATGAACCTCAGACGAGCTGCCTTTAATTTTTTTTTCTTCTTGTGCTTTCGCATCTCGTTTCACTACTAAAAATTCGAAAAAAAGCGACCACGAAAAGCGACCTGAGTTGGTCGCTTATTGGCCAAAAAGTGACCAAAAAGTGGCCAAACACGCCTGGTCCATATTAAGCTGGTCTCTTTACCTTAGGGACCAAAGTTGGTCGCTAATTAGCGACCAACCTTGGTCCCCAAAGTAAAGGGACCAAATATTCCGGGTATTAACTATAGCGACCAACTTTGGTCGCTACAATATTTTAATATTATAAATTTATCAACCAAAGTTGGTCTCTTTATGTAAATTATATTTTTTTATATTTATTATTAATCATAAAATAGCGACCAACTCTGGTCTGTAAATAAAAATATTATATTTTAAAATCTGGAAAATAGCGACCAAAGTTGGTCGCTATACTATAAATATTTTTAATTTATTTTTAAAATATCGACCAAAGTTGGTCGCCAACTTCGTGAATTAATTTTTTTTAATTAATAAGTGACCAACTTTGGTCTCTATATTTCCAGAAATTGTTAATTTTCTGGGAAATAGCGACCAAAGCTGGTCGCTTTTTCTGAAATCTGTGTTATAGCAACCAACCTTGGTCGCTATTTTCCAGAAAATTATTTTTTTAAATAGAAAAAGCGACCAAGTGGCGACCAAAGTTGGTCGCTATTTTTGGTATATTGCTGGAAGGAACTGGCTGTTTTGGCAGCTACATCACCTGCCAGCTTACCAAATATCCTAAACAGACATTTTATGCCAACAACAACAACAACAACACTAAAAAGCAACAAAATATAAAGATCAATAAAATCAAAATATTAAGCTAACAAAACTAAGTTAACATTTATTACAAGCTCATTCGAAAACTAGTTCTATTGTATAGTTCAAAGTATATAAAGTAGTTATTTTAGCATCCTCGTTCGAAAGTTGGATTGCCTCAGCCGACTTGTTTGGTGGCTGACTGCGTATGAATTCCCCCACATCAGTTGTGAAGCGAACCTATAAGAAAAATTAT
>MU760388.1:0-35288 GCA_026770625.1 Nicotiana glauca
AGCAATCGTAGTGAAATCACAGCTCCTGGTAGTCCTAGCTACCAGACATTCCTGAACTACACTGACCTGATTCCTATTTAGACCAGGATATGTAGGCAACTTCTGAAGCAGGGTGCGGTCAAACTTTTCAAAAGTGCTTCACACGGAATATGCGGACGGGTAAAAATCCCTCATTACCGCTCACTTATCTCTGCACGAAAACTCTTCGTGTTTCCGGGCAAAGAGGGGCAGCTGTGAGCACGTGATTTTTACTCTAAGCAAATTATTTCCAAAAATGTCAAATAAAATGATTTTACAATTTTAAGAATTTTGTTGCATTCTTTTTATTAATTGATCACATGATAACTCATATTAAAAATACAAAAAATACATATACATTAAGATTTTTAGTTTTTACATGCATTTTTTTAAAAGAAACAAATGGAAGAAAAACCAAAAAAAAATTAATTAATTAGTTCCTTTTAGCTTTTTAGTGTTTTAATTGAAAATTACTACAAAATGGTTATTAAAATAATTTTTAGAGTTTAATTAGAATAATTGTTNCGTGTCTCTATAACCTTCTCTATTTCGCCATTTTGAAGAAGAAGCTGCTGGCTATATTTGAAGAAGAAGACGGAAGGCAAAGGTTTTTTCCGGAGAGAAGAAGAGAGGATTTTGGAGGAGGACAGAGACAACAATCGCGGAAAAATTGAGAGAATAGTTAGGGTTGAGAGTTGTGAGGTTTTGAGCGAAAAATTTTCTTTCCAATTTCTAGCAAAATTCTGTAATAATATTTGGATTTCGAAGAGTGTAACTCATTTTGGATTCGGAAACTCGAAGTGAATCTCTGGCTAGTATCTCAACTTCTTCAGGTTCTTTCCATTCCTTATGTGCAATTTTTGTTGAATCGATTCCTCTTCTACCACTTATATTCCGTTTGAATCTGTGTTTTAATGTAAATGTTGTTAAAATTTGTCTCCGTGTGGTTCTGATTGGATAATTCTCCTCGACATATGACCCTGTTCTATTCGCATGGCTCGTATAGCATTTGAATTGATTTGTTCTGTTTAAAGTGATTGCTTGGTTCTGTCATTTCTGCTTGATTGTTGATTTAGATTAGTATTTTAACTTCATCTCGATTTATCAATATCAAAAAAAAAATATTTCAGTTGATTTGCAATAGATTTGTTTAATCATTAGAGAAGAGTCGTTGAGTTTCGATTCGAGATTATGGTCGATTTTGTCGACTCTTATCTGACTGGTTGGTATCATAGTTTATTCATCTTTGCTAGATTCAGTTTGATTGAGTGTTTGGGTTCGAGGTAGAATTAATGAGTTATAGTAAAGCTGGAATTTCTAAGTTGGTATCTCATGGCTGCTGTCATTTAGGCTTTTGTTTGATTACATCTGCCAGTTAGCAGGTTCATGTTAGCATAATTCTATTCTCTGCTTTTCGAATCCATGTTATGACTTTACAGGACAATTGCTGGCTGCTTTATTATGTTAAAAGTCTGAAAATGAATGTGAATATTAGTTATCCAACATCAAGTCTATGTGTTTGCTTGTAAAGTTCATTAGTTCATCATCTTATTTTCAAGCAGATCCACTGTAAGTCCACTTGGTTTTTAATAAAATCAACAGTGTCTTCCCCATCATGAGCTTCTTCTAAAGAAAGGCTTGACATAATCTATGAAAAGAATTCATTTGTCAATTGAGTCCTTTCCATTCTCTATCATTTCAGCCAAGGGAAGTTATCAGTAGGGCTATTGTGTTGTCTGCCTATTTGGTGAGTTTATGACCATGAAACTTGAGTTCAAACAGAAACTGAGTGTTGAGGAAACAATCGTACTTTCGATCAAATGTTTTGGGGACGGTTATTGAATGCATTTAGTCGATGACGTGCAGTATCCTGGACAGTCATCTAGGTTATTAGTTTTGCTGAAATCTACCTTATTTAAGAGGTGTTTAAGGGTTGCCTTAGGCTGTTGTTGGTTAGTTAGATGCAATATTCTGACTATTAACCCTTGTTGGTTTATTTGCTGGATGACTGAGCCTAAATGGCTCGTGTGTTTGCGAAGTTTTAATGTTGTTTGTGTATTTATCGCAAATCAGTCGAGTTATGCATGTTTTCATTCATGCCTTAGTGTTAGGAATGCATGACTATCCAGACATTTGAAATAGCTCTTATGAATCTGATGAGAAAATGCTTAGGTTTGGCTCTTGTTTCCTTGCTATAAATCTGCTAAATAGAACGTGCATTTGCTGGTGCTTTTCATTAGAAAGACTTTGGTAGTGATTTTAACCATGATTTATGTTGGCTCATTTATGTAGTGTTTTGTATATTTTCTTTGATATGTTCTTATTCTGCTATTCGAACTTAAGGAAGATTGCAATTTAATGAAAGACTACTTGCAAAATTTGGGGACTACACAATTGTCATCGTGTAAGGCATGGCAGATTGGTTTTTTTTGCCAATTCCTCTTTATGATCAAGTGTTGCCCTGGATTTTAGCTCTTCATCATTAGTTAGCTTAATCATTGGGCCGAGCAAGTATGTAAGGCCCATGTACATGGAGCCTTGTCTATTTGAGTTCCATAAACTTTGATTCTGGGCCTTTCCAACGTGAGCCAGAAAGGGTTAGATTTGACACTAACCCTCCACCATTTTGTTGAGATATACCATAGGGCGTTTCCAATAAGTTATGTGACGTCCTTCGTAATATCAGTGTTCTCTTCCGTATTTTCTGGATTGACTTGCCTGTGGATACTTTGAAGTTAGCTAGCTTCCTTATCTTGTGATTCTGAAAAAACACATATGAACAAAAACGGCTCTTGTAAATAAACCCCAATTGCATGGACCTTGCTTAATTAATTTTGGTCTAATCCTTAGAACTTGGGGCATGCCGTTTAGCAAATTTCATGGCCTTCCCAAAAGATAACAACACGTTAGCCTCTTTAGGCGCGATTTTTAATTAAAATTACTTCCTTAAATTGGGGTGTGCATTGATTGCAACCCAAATCCAAGTCTCGGCGAAATCAAAATGTGTTCATAATCACGTGTACCCTGGTGGTGACGTGGTTAACAACGCATTTTCACGACGTCGTAATTCTTAAATATACCAAAAATAATCAAAATGGCTTTAAATTTGGAGATGAGCCTCGCTGAACCAAGAATAATTGCGGGGCCCTTGATAATTAATTATTAAAAAATAATTAGATTTTGGAGGGGCTGTTTTAGCAAATTTCAATGGCCTTTTCCCAAATATCATCACGCTATAACCATTAGGCGCGGTTTTAATTAAAATTACTTCCTTAAATTCGGGTGTGCATTGATTGCCCAAATCCAAATCTCGACAAAGTCGAAGTGCGTTAACGAAACGGTTGCCTTGATGGCAACGTGGTCGGAAACGTACTTTCACGATGTCGCAAGTCTTTTCAAATAAATAATAATAAAAGAAGTTTATAAATAAAAGCACATAAGTTAGCATGTGATAAAATCAAATAAAATCAAAATACAACAGTTGAGCGACCGTGCTAGAACCACGGAATTCGGGAGTGCCTAACACCTTCTCCCGGATTAACAGAATTCCTTACCTGGATTTCTAATTAGCAGACTGTAACAGAGTCAAACTTTCCTCGGTTCGGGATAATTCAGTGACTTGAGACACCATTATATTCTCAAGTGGCGACTCTGAATTTTTAAATAACTAATCCCGTTCCGATCGTCCGTTAATTGGAAAAACTCTTTTTTATTATACCCTTCGCTGGGTGTAAGCCCTAAAAAAAGAGGTGTGACAAGTATAAATAGATCTTTTTGATATTTTTAGGTTATGTGATGTATTAGATGACCTGAGACGACTGAGTTTTCTGTTTTGGGAAATTTTGTACTAGATTCATCTTTTAACATTAGATTTTCATCCTTTAATCTAGTATTATGAATTTTATCTTCATTTCATCTTTAATTTCTGTTATTTCCATGAGTAGCTAAATCGATACCTAGGGTTGTAACCCAACGTTAGTGTGGGTATTTGATTTTAGGGCTTGAATGTGAATGGATTAGTGATATTTAGCCTAGTTCTTGCTATAATTATAGAATTAATGATTGCAAATATTGATTCATGCCTTTATGACTTAGTCACTGCTTGAGAAAGAGGGACTAAGTCTATGAAAACTAGACTAACAAGGAATTGGGATGAACTCAAGAAATTGATAGCCCCAATTAAAGGGTTATACCTAGAGATAGTAATACCCGACTTGAGCTAATATAAATTGAATTGCATGAATGCATATTTGGACTTTAGAAAGCCAAATTAGGAAAAATCACTCAAACTACCGAAAGGTATAGAGTGAGTAACCAGGTGTGATAGCTATATTACGACCCCAATTAATCAAGCTTGCGCTAGATTCTTGCCACCCGTTAGATATCCACCTAGGTAGCATCACTACCCTAGTCTCTTTAAACACTTGAAAAACACCAACAAAAATATTGTCCTTAGTTTTAATCTTTGCATACAATAGAGTAAAGTTAGAAGTAGAAATCAAACCCAAAACTTGTGGAAGTGTAATTAGACTCAAAGCTTGCATCTAGCTTGGCTATAAACCTAATTCCAAATATTAGCTCCCTGTAGATTCGATCCCAATCTAGTTGGCGAAAACTGCATCGACCACCCTCTCTACTCAATAGTAGTATAGGCTTGGACCCGATCAACGACCTTGGCCTCGGCCTCTGCTCCTCGTAGGAGTTGTTGCTGGGGGCTCTGGCTGCTGCTCAGATAAAGATACGGTATGCGTTCTCATCATCTGCGAGAGAACTGAATAGAAGTGTTCAATCAGCAATGATAAAATAAAATCGCACGACAAAGAAGAATAGAAGTGAAATTTCTCCTAACTCCATAGCCTCTGGAAGATAAGTAGAGACTTCTCTGTACCAGTCCTCCAGGCTCTACTAAGTTTGCTCGTGAATTGTGAGACCTAGACAACCTAGTGCTCTGATACCAACTTGTCACAACCTAGAATTCCCACCTTCGGGACCGTGATGACACCTAACATTTCACTTGCTAGGCAAGCCAACGTCATAGAATTCACAACATCATCTTCAGCCAATTTTTAATAACAGAATTAAGTAATGTAAACAAAAGCTAAACAGAGTTTGCGGAATATTGTAAAATCAAAAATATCTGAAACACTTAGGATATGGAGTCACAACTCACGAGCTACTACGATTCACTACAAATAGAGTCTGAACGATAATACATTATCCTGAAGGAAAAGAAACAGTAAAATAACAAGACTAGGGAGAGACTCCAAGGTCTGCGGACGCTAGCAGATCCTCCTTGCCTGACGATCATGTCCAGATGCTAAACTCGGGATCAATTCAGTCCAGTACCAAAATCAGCACAGAACTACTATGTAGTATCAATACAGCTAACCCTATATACTGGTAAGTGCCGAGCCTAACCTCGGCGAAGTAGTGACGAGGCTAGGACAAGACACCATAAATAAACTTGCGCAATTTAACAGTATATATACAAAATAACGGCAAGTAAGAGATAGACAGATAATATCGGGAGGGGGACATGCTGAGGGGATTACAAGATAGAGAATCACAGCAGTAAAGAAACTTGATCAACTAATATACCTTGAACCAATAACAACAAGTAAACACAATAAAGGAAAATAAATGGCATCACGCTTCATGCTTTTACTCTCAATCTCACCAGATAATAAATAGAAACGGCATGGCATCACCCTTCGTGCCTTTACTCACAACCTAGCCATATAAATTAACATAAACAACAAGACATCACCCTTCGTGCATTAACTCTCTTTCATAACATGGCACGACATCACCCTTCGTGCATTAACACTCACAAAATATGGCATGACATCACCCTTCATGCATTAACACTCTCCCTTACCAAAATAATGAACAATAACAAAAGAGAGATAGAAATATCAAGAACAACTCTTACTTCAATAATTGGTTCCACGATACCAACCTCAGCTTTGAATCAATACCAAAATCCATAAATATGATAAGAACGATCAACATAACGATAAAATAGTCTAAGTATTGGTGATATGATCACGGAAAGCTACAATTTCATAAATAAGACTTAATCGCAAGCTATGACTCGACAACAACGCATAGGTACTCGTCACCTCACCTATACTTTGTATTCAACATTCAAAAGCGTAGCAAATAGGCAAGTAAGACCTAATCCCTCAAGCCAAAGTTAACCACGGCCAAACCCAAAGCTCAACCATAGCCTTTCCTTCACACAAGCCTCCGGACCAATAGAATGTAGCAAATTACCAACCAAGTAATTCAATTTAAGCCTTAGGAACTACCCACGATAGCAAAAAATCCAATTTAAGCCATTTTTGAAAAAGTCAACAAAAGTCAATACCCGAGCCCGCTTGGTCCAAATCCGAAATTCGGATCAAAATCCATTTACCCGTTCACCCCGAGCATGGATATGTGGTTTTGGAATCCGACCTCAATTTGAGGGTTAAATTCTCAATTTATCAAATCCCTAGTTTCTACCCAATAATCCTCAATTTCACCATGAAAACCTTAGATTTTAGGTTGAACTCTTGTAAAATGAAGTGAAAGATTGAAAGAAACTAGTTTAGAATCACTTACTCATGATTTGGGGAAGAGGTGGTCTTTGAAAAATCGCCTACAGGGTTTCTTGTTTTGAAAGTTTTGAAAAATGAGCAAAAAACCATCTAAGTCACTTTTACACAGCTGCAGATGTCGCATTTGTGACCTGAACTTCGCAATTGCGAATCTCGCAAATGCGAAGGAACCATTGCAAATGTGAGTTCCTTCACATCTCTGATGCCTTCATAATTGCGAAGATAAGTTTGCAATTGCGAGCTTAGATCTCCGCAAATGCGACTAAATGATTGCATTTGCGATCACTGCCCCTCCCAGCTTTACTTCGCAATTACGAAGACTGTATGGCCAAGCTACTATTTTCATTTGCAACACTATCAGGCTTCACAAATGCGAACTCTGATTCGCAATTGCGATATCAGAGGCCGACACCAGAGCTGGAACAACAGCAAAAATTTTTAAGTCCAAATTCATTCTGAAGCCTATCCGAAACTCACCCGAGCCTGGCTCCAAACCAAACATGCACATAAGTCTTAAAACATCATACAAACTTGCTCGCGCGATCGAATCGCCAAAATAACACCTAGAACTACGAATTTAGCACTAAATCAATAAAATTCTCAAGAACACTTTAAAATTTCAATTTTCTCAACCGGACGTCCGAATCACGTCAAACCAACAACAACAACAACAACAACCCAGTATAATCCCACAAGTGGGGTCTGGGGAGGGTAATATGTACGCAGACCTTGCCCCTACCCCGTGGGCAGAGAGGCTGTTTCCAGGAGACCCTCGGCTCAAGAGACCCTCGGCTCACGTCAAACCAAATTTCATTTTTCATCAAATTTTACAGACAAGTCATAAAAGTGATAGTGGACCTATACCCGGTTCCAGAACCTAATACGGACCTGATATCCAAAAAGTCAACTATTGGTCAAACCTTTCAAATTCATTAAGTCTTTAACTTTCAAATTTCGTTAAAGTCCGATATCTCGGACTACGGACTTTCGATTTCACTTTCGGGCATACGTCCAAGTCCCAAATTACGATACGGACCCAGCGGAACCGCCAAAATACGAATCCGTGTATGTTTTAAGGAAAATTTCTCATGTTTATCAACTTTTGACATAAAAGCTTTCGGCAAATATGCCCAGATTGTGCACGAAAATCGAGGAGGGTAAAAATGAGATTTTAAGGCTTAAAAGCGCAGAATTGAGTTCTAAAACACAAGATGACCTTTCGAGTCATCACAATAAGTAATCTATTTTTAGAATACTTGACAAGTAAAAGTAAACGAAGGGAGTATATTGATGTCAATTACAACTCCTTTTTACCGGGAAGACTAGAGTTACTTAATCGTCTAGTTAATTAGATTATCCTAATGCAATTGAAATTTTAATGTATGGTATGCATTGCACCAGGATAATATTATCGTTGTTGTTTTTAAACTATCAAAACGTATTTTTAATTCAAGTACTGATAAATGACAATTGGAGAGGTATTGAACTAATGCTTGGTTACCGTAAAAGGAAAAAGTCTTTTGCCTTATTTTTTACTACATTTTGTTTTATATTAAAAATATAGTAAGGCGATGGATAACGAGCGCAACACAAAAGGATAACTAGTGCACGATTCATTTCACAATGGAAAATGTTTTTATTGTTTTAACCGCTAAAGAGATATAATGGCTGAATAATCTATTATTAGATATAGAGTTGTAGCGACAAGCTGTATTCTTATAATATGATAGTGAAGCTATTATGTCAAAAGATATTTAGATATAATGAAAATATAGACATATTGTTTGAGACTTTATTAATGCATAAGATAATAGAATATTGATGAAATTATCACCAGCATGGTGACCCATTGGCTTAAGGACTCCCGAGAGGTGTGACGGGAACCTTATCTATTTATTGCTTACTAAGATTAAAGGTATAAAAGGTTAAAACAAACTATACTTTGTGGCGTTAGCAAACACTAAAAATTCTAGTGCTTAAGAAAAAAGAATAAGTATAAAGTTATTCTTAATGAAGAAACAGAGTTCGGATAAACTAATAAAAGTATATGTGAAAGACTTGATTAAGCTTCACTTTTATAAACACTAAGGGGTTGTTTGGTAGAAGGTATTATAAAAACTAATGCAAGCATTAGTTTTGTGCATTACTAATATCATGTTTGGAGGTATTAGTTATACATTATATTTGGTATTATGCTATGTATAAGGAATGCATAGGAAACCATGACATTAGTAATGCAAGGGTTTTTAATGCTTGCGTAAACATGGTTAAAGACCTAATTGCCCCCCTCAACTCCCTAATAAAAGCCTTTCCCCATATTATTAGCACACAGATTTCCTCTGTACGCTTTGGCCATGGAAAAGCACAATTGAATGCTGCCAAATCCTCTTCTTCTTCATTTTCCTAGATCAAAGTGGCGTGTTAATTTTATCAGTTTGCCTTTTCTCAGTGGTTTGTGAAATATCGTGTTAACTTGGAATTTTTCACCAGTTTGTATCCAGCTATGTGAATCAAGAAATGTATCCTCCTGAAGATTATAACTTTCCATATGCATTTACCGTGCTCTGTTTTCTAGAAGATGAAAAAAATAATACAAGACTGTTGATTTCATGTAAAAAAAAAGTTAACTTGTTATAGCTTGATTCTTTAAAAGTACTAATTTATTTATTTTTGCATTATTATTTTGGTACTGATCCATATACGTTAATGGATCACTTAAAAGAGCCTCAACCTTTCTTGTTCTGTTATCTATAAAATTAATTTTTATAGCTAGAGTTAAAAATTATGGAGGGTACTTTTGTAAACACCCAATTTTTAAAAAATTATATTATGCTTTAATACACCAAACCAAATAGTGGATAAAAAATGATCTCAGCATAACTAATGTCAGCATAACTAATACCAACATTACTAATACCAGCATTACTAATACACTATATTCAACACTATTCTTATACCTCCTACCAGATGACCCCTAAAAGTGATGCCACTTCAATTAATATATATATATATATATATATATATATATATATATATATATATATATATATATATATATATATATATATATATATTACAATGGGAGGTGATGTAGCACTATTGACAAGTCAGGAATTAGGTTTATTTCACTCAACCCCAATTCAATCCTTCTTTGTCTTCCTTCTTCAGCAAATATTGTTAGGATATACTATAAATCATGCGTATTGTTATAGTATTCTTTATGAAATAGTTATTTATTTATTTATTCAATTCAATAAAATTTTATTTTAAATAGATCATGTATTCGTTTGTGTGTCCATTGCTTATATAATAGATGATTTAGTGTATAGAGTTTAGCTTATATACGGAAGATTAAATTATCGGTTCTTATAAGTTATAAAGTTTATGTGCACGATCTAATGATGGAATTGGACAAGCCATCGGAATGGTTGTAGCACAAGATCAAATATAATTTATCTTGATTATAGGAATGGTATAATTCCAATTTCTTGTGCTAGTACATTTTATATATATTGAATGGATCAAGTAGAGATGTGTATTTTATACTGACTTAATAAAATAATTTCTCTAGTCCATTTAATGTACTTATACTCTTAATCTTGATATAATTGTTATTAGTTATGTATATCATTTATTGTTTTGATTTTTTAAAAGGCGAGATTCTTTCGTGAGTCAATAAGCCTGGTAAGTTGGACAATAATGATATACATTGGCGAAATAATAATTAGTTGATAGAATCCATGTCTCGATTTTTTGAGATTGATGATACTCCTTTATGAAAGATTATAGGTTTTCATGTGTAAACCTGGCCGGTGGATTTTGTATCCGATACATGAAATAAGTTAAGTGAAAGTCTAAAGGAAGTAATCAATAAATTAAATTGTCAGTAATTTAATTTGATTGGTTAGTATCTGAATGTTAGCATGGGGAGTTAAATAAGATTTTATGGAAGAATTTTGAAATTGAACTAAGGAGTGCAATTACGAATTTTTAGTGGAATAATTCGTAATTTATTATGATGAAAATTAATTTCAAAATTTCGAAATTAATATCATAATAGGAAGCCTTGTTGATTAAATTCTGTGGTCCCTACTGTCCCTAAATAATAGGAAATAGTGGAAATAGTGGAAACGTGGAGAAGGAAAAGTGGAAATCGTCCCTTAGTGGGAGAAGGAAACCTAACAGGTTTTGAAAACGATTTTGACCTAAAAACGCAGCTATATATATGGGATATAGGGCTGAACGTTTTTTTCACTAATTTTTACTGCGGTTTCTGCTAGAATTTTGCCCACCCAAAATTTTCCATTTTCGAATATTCTTTGTGTAACACAGTAGAAGACTGTGGAAATCTGCTGAGGCGTTTGCAACTAAGGAACTGGAGAACGCTATAGAATTGCTGTGTTTACGCTTCAAGAGGTAATCCGAAAATCTCCATATGTGCTAGTTGTTTAGATTACACGTGAATAAGATTCTGTTATTGCTTCCGCTGTGAAATATGATCCATCAATTGGTATTAGAGCCTACTAACATCTAATTAAATGATTAGGATGAACAATAAGATAAGCATCATGTTAATATGCAAATTCTGAATTACCTGCAAAAATTGGTCTTGAATTATGTAAAGCTGCATTGTTCTTAACATGAATATTTGTTCTGAGTATTATGATTATTCTGAAAATCATGTAATATCTGTTTATGGTTCATGATATTTGATTAGAATAATCAGAAAATTATATTGTTCCATGTAAAACGCAAAATCACTATTTGGCAGAAATTAGGCCAGAAAATCGGAGGTCAAATATTGACGGACTCCGATTAACCTGAAACTCGGTAGGTCCATGCGAAACACCCAGTGAGCAATATTCATGGGCTAAAGCCCATGTGCTATGTTGTTTTTTGGGCATTAGGGGTCGTTTAGATGGATTTTTGGACGTTTTATTGATTTTCTGGAAAAAAATTCAAAACTTTTTTGAGTTGTTTTTAATCTAGTGGTGTTAGGGATCATTTCCTATGGACTACAGCGTTAAAATACTAGTGATATAATGTTTTTACACGTTGATGTAGGTCTTCTTCCATATCGGATAAACTCATTATGGATAACCACTAGGGTATACTAGTTGTTGATTACTTGTATTCACTCTCCATCTGAGTATGCATGTTGGTTCAAATGGACTAATATATGTTGAATGTTGATATTCACTTGGCTTAAATTAACATTTTACTCTCCATCTGAGTATGACTTGTTTAAGTTTATGGAGTGGATAATCTGTCATTATATATGTATATTGCAAGAATAGCTTCTTTCCCATCGAAATTTGTTGTTCAAGGTGCATAGATTGTATATATATAGTGTATTTTTAATTTTAATATTCATAATACAAACTGATTTGATCTATTTAAATATTTAATGTCTCCTAGATTGACAATGACTTCTTTTAATCTCTTTACTGCCATTCTTACTCAAAACAAACTTGAGGGTCCAAATTATGTTGATTGGAAATGAAATTTGGATATTGTTCTAATTGCTGAAGAGTACAAATTTGTGCAACCTGGAGATGATGCCACAGATGATGACCAAAAGGCTTACCAGAAATGGATTAAGGCTGATGAGATGGCGCGGTGCTACATTTTGGCATCCATGTCAAATGTTCTGCAATATCAGCATCAGTCGATGGAGTCTGCTTATGACATTCTGAAAAATCTCAAAGAAATGTTCGGATATCAGAATCGTGCGGCTAAGCAGACTGCCGTGAAAGCCCTTTTGAATACCAAAATGGTTGAGGTTCATCGGTCAGGGACCATGTTCTGAAGATGATGAGTCATCTGAATCAACTAGATGTCCTTGGAGCTAACATTGATAAGGACACGCATGTTGAAATGATCCTGCAGACTTTGTCTGACAGTTTTCAGCAGTTTCGCCTGAATTATAACATGAACAAAATGGATTTGTCCCTTGCGAAATTGCTGAATGAGCTGCAGGCGGCAGAGACTATTATCAAGTCGCAAGCTCCTTCTATGGCATTGAATTTTGAGGCAGGTTCTTCTTCTAAGTCGAAAGGCGGGCAGAAAAAGAAAAAGGCTCATAAACCCTCTGTTGGTGGCGTGACTGCTGGTGTGAAAAAGGCTAAGGGCAAGTGTTATCACTGCAAGCAGCCCGAGCATCATAAGAAGCATTGTCCAACTTATCTGGCCAAGCTAAAAAATAAACCAGGTGATTTACATCTACTTGTCGTTGAAACATTTTTAGCGGTTGTTTCTACCATGTCATGGTGTGTAGATTTGGGAGCCACTAATCATATCGACACTTATTTGTAGGGTTTTCAGGAAACGCGGTGGCTAAGTAGAGGAGAAATCAATGTTTATCAAGCAGACGGTTCAGCAACCCCGGCTTTAGCATTAGGCAATATTAGTATTTCGTTTGGTAGTGGTAGAGTTTTAACTTTAAAAGACACATTATATGTACCTTCCGTTAGAAGGAATTTAATTTTGGTTTCTAGCGCTATGAGAGATGGTTATGATTTTAATTGTCATGACATTGATAAATGTGTTATTACTCATAATAAGCATTATCTCTCTTCGGTTACATTGATTAATGGTATTTTTGTTGTTGACTCTATTCCTAAACCGTTACCACCTAAAGAACTGAATAATGTTGATTTACTAAGTAAGAGAAAACATTCTTCTGAATTGAGTGAAACATATTTATGGCACTTGCGTTTGGCTCATATAAATCTAAACAGAATTTCAAGGTTGGTCAAGGATGGACCTTTAAGTTCATTGAAAGTGGAGGCATTACCAACTTGTGAATCTTGTTGTAACGACCCGACCGGTCATTTTTAGAATCCACTCCCCGATTCCCTAATAACTGCTTCCCCCAAGCTTATTCTAACTATTTTGGTTTTCCGGGTCGTTCGGTGTTGGGTTTTAGGAGAGTTTTGGGACACTTGGTCCCTAAACGAGAGCTTAAGTGTTGGAAAGTGGTCTGTAGTGGGAATAGTGTGAAGACGACCTCGGAATGGAAATATGATTGTTTCGTTAGCTCCGTTAGGTGATTTCGGGGTTGGGAGCATGTTCGGAATGTATTTTGGAAGTCCGTAGCTAATTTAAGCTTGAAATGTCGAAGTTGAATTTTTGAAGTTTCCGGTCCGATAGTGAAATTTTGATCCGAGAGTCGGAATGAAGTTCCGGAAATTGCAGTAGCTCCATCATGTCATTTGGGATATGTGTACAAAATTTCAGGTCATTCGGACGTGTTTCGGTTAGGTTTTTGATCGAAAATGTGTTTTGATGAAATTTAAAATTCTTAGGCTTAAATCATTGATTAATTCAAGGTTCCGACGTTGTTTTAGGTGGTTTAAGGATTTGAACAAGTTTTAATGATGTTATGGGATATGTTTGTGGGGTTGGTTGAGGTCCTGGGGGCCTCGGGTGCGTTTCGGGTGCTTAACGGAGCATTTTTGCCTTGAAAAGTGTTACAGATTTTTCCTTCAGTTCTGCTGCAGATTTTCCTTCTATGTGATCGCATCATCACCTCCGCGATCGCATAGTGTATTTCATAGGGGGGTCCATTTCCTTCTATGCGATCGCATCATCACCTCCGCGATCGCATAAAGTATTCCAGCGGGGTCCCAATTCCTTATATGTGATCGCATAGACTTGTTCGCGATCGCATAGTTATGCTCCCTCCTCTTCTGCGATCGCATCACCCCCACTGCGTCGGCCATTTTTCTGGGCCTTCCAATTTTGCTCTATGCAATCGCATGCCTACTCCTGCGATCGCATAGAACAAAATGCACGGGCAGACAAATTTAATCCCAAATTCGAGGGTTCACCATTTTTATCACATTTTGACTCCTAGAGCTCGGCTCTTGGCGATTTTTGAAGGGATTTTCACCTGGGCAACTTGGGTAAGTGATTATCACTCTATTTAGACTAATTTTCATGAATCTCCTCTTAATTTCATCTTTTAATTTTAGATTTTAATGAAAAATGGGTAGAATTTCATAGACTGAATTATTGAGTTTTGAGGGGGTGTTTGACCTCCGATTTGGGAGATTTACATATGGTTAGACTCGTGAGAGTACGAGGATTCTGAAAATGTAAAAACTATTTGATTCTGAGATGTTGTCTTGATGGGCGTTTTGGTCATTTTGCCTAATTTCGCGCTTTAGCTTTGAATTTAATAGTAGAATCCATTGCTTGAGATGTTAATTATAATGTGTGATTTAATTGAATAGATTTGGGACATTTGGAGTCGAGTACTCGTGGAAAGGACGTGGTTGCTAGTTGATTTTAGTCGGTTTGAGATAAGTATCTTGCCTAACCTTATGTGAGGGACTTCCCCTTAGAATTTGAGTCTTCTTTGCTGATTGTATTCCTTGTACGCGAGGTGACGAGTGCGTGCTAGGATTTATTTGTAGAAAATTACCCCTTTTAGGCTCTTAGATCCTTATAATCACCGAATATGAAGTTGTTCTTGATACGATTGAGTTCCATGTTATTAGTTTCACCTCTACATGACTTACTTGGAATTTATTGCCCTTTTTGGTTATTCTTGTTGCCTAATCGATTTTTACTTGTTTAACTGTGGACATTTACCCCTCTATAGTCATATTATCATTCCTAACTGCTTGCCTTTATTTGGAAAGCATCATTTCTATCTCTCGTGTAAATAATTGGCCTTAATTGCAAAGGAGTTGGATATCCTATGTCTAGTTGATATTTTTCCTTAATTGTAATTTATTGATTCATGTTAACTTCCTTGTTGTTGAACTGAGTATTCTGGAATCATTGTTTCGTATTATTTCTCCCTTGTCGAGTTGTTCTTATTGCGCTTAGTATTTCCCTGTTACGGTTATTCCTTGTGAGTTAGTTGTAACGTCTTTTGGTGAACGAAATTTCTTGAGTTGATTCTCTTGCTTTGTTCCTTTATATATTATCATTTGTTGTGTTGTACTTGAGGTGGTGATGCACGAGGTTTCTGCCGTGCGGTTGTTGAGATTGTGATGTAGGAGGTTTTTGCCGTGCGGTTGTTGCTACTGTGATGCACAAGGTTTCTGCCATGCAGTTGTTGTTGAAGGGTTGCACGAGGTCTTTGCCGTGCCATTGTTTTTATTGATGTTTTGCACATCCGGCGTAATAAAGCGGGATATGTTGTATGCTTATATGTGGGTTGCGCATGTGGCAGAATAAGGTGGGACATTGTTATGCACGTGTGGCGAAATAAAGCGGTGCCTATTATACTATTTTATTGCACACGTGGCGAAATAAGGTGGGTTATGTCAGGGATTGATTGTATAGAGTTGTGACGGCCTGTGGAGGCATTCCTATTTGTTTTATATTGTGATTGTGGGTTAGTTACCTGTATGAGCGTTATCGCTTGGGAGTTGTGAGGAAACATTGTACGTGCGGTCCGTTCTCCTTTTCATGTTTGCTAGCTGGTAGAATTTTGTTAGAAATACTTGCACAAGTATACACGTAGTTGAACACTCCTATTACAGGTGAATTCCTCCTGATTTTGCTAAGGGTGGAGGTACGCCCTCGTTTATCCATTATATTTGTGAGAGTGGCCCTAGTTGGCTAGTTAGTTGCCAGCATAACCATGATATTGATGGGGCACGGGATGCCAATTGTTAGATTTCAGATGTTGGGTCTTGTACGAGTTGTGGTTGTCCGAGACTTGGTAAAATTGCGGAAAGAGTTGAAGAAGACCTTTTGTGAGCATCATTGTAGGATATGAGTTATTGACTTGTTTTTCGCATTGTTGTGTTGTGACCTTAGGATTTGGATTGTGATTTTGTCGTCGTTTTGTATCATCGTTTATTATATTCTTGTTGTTAATTGTTGTATTTATCCCTTATTGTGAATTGTAGCATCCTTGGTCATTCATGCAGTCTTTACATATTTATATGTCGTTACCAATATTCCTATGATTATACTGTTTTATTGACCGGTAGGTGTCTCGACTGTTCCTCGTCACTACTCAACGAGGTTAGTCTTGATACTTACTGGGTACCACCGTGGTGTGCTCATGCTACTCTTCTACACATTTTTGTTGTGCAGATACAAGTACTCCCGCTCAGTTCTGTCAGCCTTGGAAGGAGGCGTATCGTTAGAGACTTCGAGGTATATCTGCTACGTCCACAGACCGAGGAGTCCCTTTCCATCTTTTTGTATTCAGTACAGGTCTTCCAGTATTTCTCCTTTGTATAGATATTCTTGAGTTAGAGCCTCCTATGTATCCCTTATCTTGTGATTTGTGAGTTTCCGGGTCTTTTTGGGAGTTTGTTAGCTTTGAGAATTATTATGGTATGTGCCAAGCGGCACCTTAAACACCGTTTATTTTACCAGTTTTGTTTTATTTATTTTCTTCCGCAATTATGGTTTATCTTCCGTATTGTTAGGCTTACCTAGTCATAGGGACTAGGTGCCATCACGACATGTTCATGGAGGGTGAACTGGGGTCGTGACAAGTTGGTATCAGAGCTCTAGGTTCTTAGGAGTCACAGATCACAAGCCGGTTTATTAGAGTCTCGTGGATCGGTATGGAGATGTCTGTACTTATCTGCGAGAGGCTATGTAACCGTTAGGAATATTCCACTTCATTTGATTTCTCTGTCGTGCGAGATTTTTGACATCCACAATCCTAAAACTCTGTCTTCGACTCTCTCACAGATGGTAAGGACACGTACTAACCGAGGTGATCAGGCACTCGCGCACCCTACTGTAGCCGTCGGACGTCGGGCCCGGGGTAGAGTTCGAGGACGCACACGTGGTGCAGCGAGAGTGCATGTGCGAGCTGCCGCCAAGGTACCACCAGCAGATCTAGCCGGATTCCAAATACCTGACACGCCCACTGCTACTACTACCCCAGCCATTCAAGAGACTTTGGCATAGTTCATGAGTATGTACACCACTTTGGCTCAGGCAGGATTGCTTCCCCTTGCTGCAGCCACATCCCAGGCTGGGGGAGGAGCACAGACTCCCGCCACCAGCACTCCTAAGCAGCGAGCGCATGTTGAGCAGGTCCTAGAGATTATTCCTGCGCCGCCTGCGGTACCAGTTCAGCCCGAGGGAATGGCAGCGGCTTCCGAGCAGGAGCAGATGAGACTAGAGAGGTTCAAGAAGTATGGTCCTCAGGTGTTCAGTGGATTAGAATCAGACGATGCCTTGGGGCTTCTTGATGAGTGTTACCGTAATCTCCGTACTATGGATATCTCTGGATCGAGCGGGGTTTCTTTCACCACTTTTCAGCTTCGAGGAGCCGCCTATGATTGGTGTCGCACCTATGAGTTGGACAGTCCAGACGAGGCAACTTCACTAACTTGGACTCAATTTTCAGATATATTTCTAAGAGAGTTTGTTCCTCAGAGCCTCAGGGATGCATGGCGCGTAGAGTTTGAGCATTTGCGACAGGGTGCTATGACTGTCTCGGAGTATGCCGTCCGTTACACCAGTTTGGCTAGACACGCCTCAGCCTTGATTTCTACTATTCGCGAGAAGGTTCGTCGGTTCATTGATGGGCTTATTCCTAGCATCAGGTCCAGCATGGCCCGTAAGTTGGAGATGGATATTCCATATCAGCAGGTGGTGAACATTGCTAGGAGGATAGAGGGTATGCATGCTAGAGAGAGAGAGGGCAGATAGGGTCATGAGAGAGAGATAGCAGACGAGATCAGGAGAGAGAGTTTGAGGAGGCGAGGGGTCCTCGTAGACCGACGAGATATACAGGTCCTTATTTTGGAGGCAGGGTGCGTCATGGTAGAGGTTTTGCGGGTCAGCCAGTTCAGTTCACGCTTCAGACTCAGCATGGTGACTCAGGTGTTCATGGGTCTCAGAGTACCCGCACCGCACAGTTCCCACACCCTCGTCAGTAGAGAGGGTGCTTTGAGTGTGGAGATACTAGCCACATGGTGAGAGATTGTCCCAAACTTCTGAACGGTGTGTCCCAGCGAGGTATTCAGGCAGGTAGAGGGTGTCCAAGAGGGGGAGGCCCGGCTCGTTGATGTGTTCCATATGGTAGGCTTGAGGCCGGTGCGCCAGTTGAATGACATTCAGGTATGGATTTAGTTTATTATTGAGGGACATTATCTGTAGTTCATCACAACTCTGCTCATCGGGGTGAGTTCCCTTATTTGTTGTTCCATTTATGAGTGCGTTTCATGATTTGTACTCTATTTACGTGATTATTCTGTTGGGAGGTTCTATGAGTGATAACCGTGTCTAGCATCTATTTCTAGCTGTTGTCGAGGATTATGAGGTAGTAGTAAATTCATATTGTCTGTTTCGGTAGGTTTGATGAGATCTCTGAGTAATTCTTGGTTACGAGCTGTGATTTCTATGCTCCACCGGTGTGGGAGCCAGTATGTGTTGTAATTTGTAGACGGAATTGATCTAGTGAGAGTCTCTAGATAGGTTGATGTGTGCCCTCCTTGCGATTCAGTGTTGAGGGCGGGACCCTCGTGATTTCAGGTGATTGATATGTTGAGATCGGGCTGTGAACTACGATGAGAGGTTATATCAGTATAAGATCATTGTGAGTATTTTATATGCTTTCATTCTTTCTTGTTAGATGTTTTGTCGAATTGTGTTTTAGAAGGATATGTGCTAGTTTGATTTGCTTGTTAGCTCCCTTATGTGTTTCCTTTCTCATATTCAGTCATTTTCGTTCTATGCTTCTTGAGTTTTAGCTTGTGGGGTGTGTACCCATTGATGTTGGCTGAGACTTGGTTGTTCGGTTGTTTTTTTTTCATGCGGATCTCGTGGTTATTGTATCATCGCCAGTGTTGTGGAGGTTTGAAGGGAGTTCCTGTTGGGTATGAGGCTTATGATCGGTACAGATTTGATCTAAGAAAAGTATTGCTATCAGGAATGTTATTGTGGGCCTTTGTGTGATGTGTCATGTTGTGTGGTTGTACCATGTGTGTGTTGTCTTGTACTGAAATATCTGGTTGAGACTGATACCGGAAATGGATTTAGGATTGGGTCTTTTGGAAATGGATGGAAGGTGAGAATTCTGGCTTGAAGGCCTATTGGTATTGCTAGAAAGGTTAAATTTCAGTTGACATAGTGTCGTCAGTCTTGAGAGGATTGGGGTGACGTGGGATCACCCGCGGGTGTATGTTGGAAGTGCGCACTCGGCGACTTGAAGACTTCAGGTATGCTCTCTATGCTCGTTCGAGGACGAACGAATGTTTAAGTGTGGGAGGATGTAACGACCCGACCGGTCATTTTTAGAATCCACGCCCCGATTCCCTAATAACTGCTTCCCCCAAGCTCATTCCTGCTATTTTGGTTTGTCAGGTCGTTCGGTGTTGGGTTTTAGGAGAGTTTTGGGACACTTGGCCCCTAAATGAGAGCTTAAGTGTTAGAAAGTGGTCCATAGTCGAAACAGTGTGAAAACGACCTCAGAATGGAAATCTAATGGTTCTGTTAGCTCCGTTAGGTGATTTCGGGGTTGGGAGCGTGTTCGGAATGTATTTTGGAAGTCCGTAGCTAATTTAAGCTTGAAATGCCGAAATTGAATTTTTGAAGTTTTCGGTCTGATAGTGAGATTTTGATCCGAGGGTCGGAATGAAGTTCCGAAAGTTGCAGTAGCTCCATCATGTCATTTGGGATATGTGTGCAAAATTCCAGGTCATTCGGACGTGTTTCGGTTCGATTTTTTTATAGAAAACGTGTTTTGATGAAATTTGAAATTCTTAGGCTTAAGTCATTGATTAATTCAAGGTTCCGACGTTATTTTAGGTGGTTTAAGGATTTGAACAAGTTTGAATGATGTTATGGGATATGTCTGTGGGTTTGGTTGAGGTCCCGGGGGCCTCGGGTGCGTTTCGGGTGCTCAACGGAGCATTTTTGCCTTGAAAAGTGTTATAGATTTTTCCTTCAGTTCTACTGCAGATTTTCCTTCTATGCGATCACATCATTACCTCCGCGATCGCATAGTGTATCTTAGAGGAGGGTCCATTTCCTTCTATGCGATCACATCATCACCTCCGCGATCACATAGTGTATTCTAGCGGGGTCCCAATTCCTTATAGGTGATCGCATAGACTTGTTCGCGATCGCATAGTTATTTTCCAGGCCTTCCAATTTTACTCTATGCGATCGCATGCCTACTCCTGCGATCGCATAGAACAAAATGCATGGCCAGATAGATTTAATCCCAAATTTGAGGGTTCACCATTTTTATCACATTTTGACTCCTAGAGCTCGGCTCTTGGCGATTTTTGAAGGGATTTTCACCTGGGCAACTTGGGTAAGTGATTCTCACTCGATTTAGACCAATTTCCACGAATCTCCTCTTAATTTCATCCTTTAATTTCAGATTTTTAATGAAATATGGGTAGAATTTCATATACCGAATTATTGAGTTTTGAGGGGGTGTTTGACCTCCGATTTGAGAGATTTTTTAGGGTTAGACTCGTGAGAGTACGAAGGTTCTGAAAATATAAAAACTACCTGATTCCAAGATGTTCCCTTGAGGGGTATTTTGGTCATTTTACCTAATTTCGCATTTTAGCTTTGAATTCAATAGTAGAATCTATTGCTTGAGATGTTAATTATAATGTGTGATTTAATTGAATAGATTTGGGCCATTTGGAGTCGAGTACTCGTGGCAAGGACTTGGTTGTTAGTTGATTTTAACCGGTTTGAGATAAGTATCTTGTCTAACCTTGTGTGGGAGACTTCCCCTTAGAATTTGAGCCTTCTTTGCTGATTGTATTCCTTGTACGCGAGGTGACGACTGCGTGCTCGGATTTATTTGTGAAAAATTGCCCCTTTTAGGCTCTTAGATCCTTATAATCACCGAATATGAAGTTGTTCTTGATACGATTGAGTTCCATGTTATTAGTTTCACCTCTACATGACTTACTTGGAATTTATTGTCCTTTTTGGTTATTCTTGTTGCCTAATTGATTTTTACTTGTTTAACTGTGGAAATTTACCCCTCTATAGTCATACTATCATTCCTAACTGCTTGTCTTTATTTGGAAAGCATCATTTCTATCTATAGTGTAAATAATTGGCCTTAATTGCAAAGGAGTTGGATATCCTATGTATAGTTGATATTTTTCCTTAATCGTAATTTATTGATTCATGTTAACTTCCTTGTTGTTGAACTGAGTATTCTAGAATCATTGTTTCGTATTATTTCTCCCATGTCGAGTTGTTCTTATTCGTAAAAACCCGGCCTGCCATTTTTGGAATTTATGCCCCGATCCCCCATTAACTGCTTTCCCTAAGTTTATTTCTGCTATTTTAGTTTGCCGGGACGTTCGGTACTAGAATTCGAAGTGTTTTGGGACACTTAGTCCCTAAATGAGAGTTTAAGAGTTTAAAAATGGCCGTATTTGGAACAGTGTGAAGACGACCTCGGAATGGAAATCTGATGGTTCCGTTAGCTCCTTTAGGTGATTTCGGGGTTGGAAGCGTGTTCGGAATGTCATTTGGAAGTCCGTAGCTCATTTAGGCTTGAAATGACGAAGTTTGAATTTTTGAAGTTTCCGGTCCGATAGTGAGTTTTTGATCCGAGGGTTGGATTTGAATTCCGGAAGTTGATGTAGCTCCGTCATGTCATTTGGGATGTGTGTGCAAAATTTCAGGTCATTCAGACGAGGTTTGGTTAGGTTTTTGATCGAAAGAATATTTGGTTAGAATTTGAAGTTCTTAGGCTTGAATCCTTGATTTAATCGGGTTTCCGGTGTTGTTTGAGGTGTTTTGAGGATTGGTACAAGTTCGAATAAGGTATTAGGTGGTATTGGTGTTTTTGGTTGGAGTCCCGGGGGTCCCGGAATGATTTCGGATGTCCAACGGGTTAGTTTTGGAAGTTAGAAAGAAAATTGCAGCAGGCTTCTGTTGGTTTTCGCTTATGCGGCTTGGTAACCGCAGAAGCGGCGCCGCAGAAGCAGCCTTTGCGCCGCAAAAGCGAGTTGGCCCCTTTTCCTCCGGAGCTGCAGAAGCGATCAGCTATCTCGCAAAAGCGGAGCCGCAAAAGCGGCCAGCTATCCGCAAAACCGGAGCCGCAGAAGCGATGTTTGGCTTCCCCTCAGAGACCGCAGAAGCGGTCATGTGTCCGCAAAAGCGGAATTTTCCCCTTTAATGAGAAACCACAGAAGCAGTTATTTTTGCCGCTTAAGCGGGACCGCAGAAGCGGTCCCTTGTCCGCAGAAGCGGAAATGCCTGGGTAGAAATAGGAAATATCGAGGGTTTAATTTCATAAGTTTGAAAATCAATTTTTAGCTCGGGCAAGGGCGATTCTGAGAGGATTTTGAAGAGGAGATTATTGGGTAACATTTCTATGATCCTCTCTAGTTATATTCCATCATTTCGTAGTTAAATCTACCTTTTAAATTTGAATTAAGGATCAAAAATGGAAGAAATTGGGTGAAAGTTCATTGACTAAACTATTGGGTTTTGAGGGGGCATTTGACCTCCGATTTCTAAGATTTTTATATGGTTAGACTCGTAAGAGTATGAGGTTTCTGAAAACGTAAAAAATATTCGATTCCGAAACATTGGTTGGAGGGGCATTTCGGTCATTTTACCTATTTTGCGCCCTAGCCTTAATTTTATTAGTGGAATCAGTTATTTGCAATACTATTTATAATATGTAATTGGTTTAAATAGATTTGGGCCACGCGGAGTCGGATACTCGTGGCAAGGGGATCGTTCCCTAGTTGATTTCACACCGGTTCGAGGTAAGTGGCTTGCCTAACCTTGTGTGAGGGACTTCGTCCCTTAGGATGTGATAATTGGTAATTGAATGCCTTGTATTTGAGGTGACGAACGCGTACTTGAGCAAATTGTTGAAACTCGGATTTTTACTTACATACTTGATTTGGATTCTCTCTCATATTTGCCTTATTTTACTTGCTTTTATAGCATGTGCTAGCATAGAAGAGCATGCTTAATTGATCCAAGCTGCCTATTTGTTTAAGTTGCCTTAACTGTGATTACGTGGAGCATGTTAGGCTAGTATTATTGGATGCCTTGTATTGTTGTACTTAAATTTCTGAATAATTCACTGATGTTGGTTGCGCTTTTACATTGGGACTACGGATGCTGGATTCCGGGAGTTCCCCCTTGTTTGTTTACTTTGGGACTACGGGTTTGATTTGGATGTAACGACCCGGTCGGTCGTTTTTGGAATTTACGCCCCGATCCCCCATTAAATGCTTTCCCTAAGTTCATTTCTGCTATTTTGGTTTGCCGGGACGTTCGGTATTAGAATTCGGAGTGTTTTGGGACACTTAGTCTCTAAATGAGAGTTTAAGAGTTTAAAAATGGCCGTATTTGGAATAGTGTGAAGAAGACCTCGGAATGGAAATCTGATGGTTCCGTTAGCTCCGTTAGCTTATTTTGGGGTTGGGAGCGTGTTCGGAATGTCATTTGGATATCCGTAGCTCATTTATGCTTGAAATGCCGAAGTTTGAAGCTTTGAAGTTTCCGGTCCGATAGTGAGTTTTTGATCAGAGGGATGGATTTGAATTTCGGAAGTTGCTGTAGCTCCGTCATGTCATTTAGGATGTGTGTGCAAAATTTCAGGTCATTCAGACGAGGTTTGGTTAGGTTTTTGATCGAAAGCGTATTTGGTTAGAATTTGAAGTTCTTTGGCTTGAATCCTTGATTTAATCGGGTTTCCGGTGTTGTTTGAGGTGTTTTGAGGATTGGTACAAGTTTGAATAAGGTATTAGGTGGTATTGGTTTTTTTGGTTGGGGTCCCGGGGGGCCCGGGATGATTTCGGATGCTCAACGGGTTAGTTTTGGAAGTTAGAAAGAAAATTACAGCAGGCTTCTATTGTTTTCGCTTCTGCAGCTTGGTTACCGCAAAAGCGGCGCCACAGAAGCGGCCTTTGCGCCGCAGAAGCGATTTGGCCCCTTTTCCTCCGAAGCCGCAGAAGCGATCAACTATCCGCAAAAGCGGAGCCGCAGAAGCGGCCAGCTATCCAAAAAAGCGGAGCCGCAGAAGCGGTCAGCTATCTGCAAAAGCGGAGCCGCAGAAACGGTTTCTTAATCGCAGAAGCGATGTATGGCTTCCCCTCAGAGACCGCAGAAGCGATCATATTTTTCCGCAGAAGCAAAACTGCTAAAGCGGTCATGTGTCCGCTAAAGCGGTCATGTGTCCCCTTTAATGAGAAGCGGGACCGCAGAAGCGGTCCCTTGTCCGCAGAAGCGGAAATGCCTGGGTAGAAATAGGAAATATCGAGGGTTTAATTTCATAAGTTTGAAAATCAATTTTTAGCTAGGGCAAGGGCGATTCTGAGAGGAATTTGAAGAGGAGATTATTGGGTAACATTTCTATGATCCTCTCCAGTTATATTCCATTATTTAGTAGTTAAATCTACCTTTTAAATTCGAATTAAGGATCAAAAATGGAAGAAATTGGGTGAAAGTTCATTGACTAAATTATTAGGTTTTGAGGGGGCATTTGACCTCCGATTTCTGAGATTTTTATATGGTTAGACTCGTGAGAGTACGAGGTTTCTGAAAACATAAAAATTATTCGATTCCGAGTCATTGGCTGGAGGGGCATTTTGGTCATTTTACCTATTTTGCGCCCTAGCCTTAATTTTATTAGAGGAATCAATTATTTGCAATATTATTTACAATATGTAATTGGTTTGAATAGATTTGGGCCACGCGGAGTCGGATACTCATGGCAAGGGCATCGTTCCCTAGTTGATTTAGCACCGGTTCGAGGTAAGTGGCTTGCCTAACCTTGTGTGGGGGACTTCGTCCCTTAGGATGTGATAATTGGTAATTGAATGCCTTGTACGAGAGGTGACGAGCGCGTACTTGAGCAAATTATTGAAACCCAGATTTTTACTTAAATTCTTGATTTGGATTCTCTCTCATATTTGCCTTATTTTACTTGTTTTTATAGCCTGTGCTAGCATAGAAGAGCATGTTTAATTGATCCAAGCTGCCTATTTGTTTCAGTTGCCTTAACTGTGATTTCGTGGAGCATGTTAGGCTAGTATTATTTGACGCCTTGTATTGTTGTACTTAAATTTCTGAATAATTTACTGATGTTGGTTGCCCTTTTACATTGGGACTACGAATGCGAGATTCCGGGAGTTCCCCCTTGTTTGTTTACTTTGAGACTACGGGTTTGATTTGGATGTAACGACCCGGCCGGTCGTTTTTGAAATTTACGCCCCGATCCCCCATTAACTGCTTTCCCTAAGTTCATTTATGCTATTTTGGTTTGCTGGAACGTTCGATATTAGAATTCGGAGTGTTTTGGGACACTTAGTCCCTAAATGAGAGTTTAAGAGTTTTAAAATGGCCGTATTTGGAACAGTGTGAAGAAGACCTCGGAATGGAAATCTGATGGTTCCGTTAGCTCCGTTAGCCTATTTCGGGGTTGGGAGCGTATTCGGAATGTCATTTGGAGGTCCGTAGCTCATTTATGCTTGAAATGCCGAAGTTTGAATTTTTGAAGTTTCCGGTCCGATAGTGAGTTTTTAATCCGAGGTTTGGATTTGATTTCCGGAAGTTTCTATAGCTCAGTCATGTCATTTAGGATGTGTGTGCAAAATTTCAGGTCATTCGGACGAGGTTTGGTTAGGTTTTTGATCGAAAGTGTATTTGGTTAGAATTTGAAGTTCTTAGGCTTGAATCCTTGATTTAATCGAGTTTCCGGTGTTGTTTGAGGTGTTTTGAGGAATGGTACAAGTTCGAATAAGGTATTAGGTGGTATTGGTGTTTTTGGTTGGGTTCCCGGGATGATTTCGGATGCTCAACGGGTTAGTTTTGGAAGTTAGAAAGAAAATTGCAGCAGGCTTCTATTGTTTTCGCTTCTTCGGCTTGGTAATCGCAGAAGCGGAGCCTCAGAAGCGGCCTTTGTGCCGCAGAAGCGAGATGGCCCCTTTTCCTCCGGAGCCGCAGAACCGGTCAGCTATCCTAAAAAACGGAGCTGCAGAAGCGGCCAGCTATCCGCAAAATCGAAGCCGCAGAAGCAGTCAGCTATCTGCAAATGCGGAGCCGCAGAAGCGGTTTCTTAATCGCAGAAGCAATGCTTGTCTTCCCCTCAAAGACCGCAGAAGCGGTCATATTTTTCCGCAGAAGCGGAACCGCTAAAGCGGTCATGTGTCCGCAAAAGTGGAATTTACCCCTTTAATGAGAAATCGCAGAAGCAGTTATTTTTGCCGCTTAAGCGGGACCGCAGAAGCGGTCCCTTGTCCGCAGAAGCGAAAATGCCTGGGCAGAAATAGGAAATATCGAGATTTTAATTTTATAAGTTTGCAAATTAATTTTTAGCTCAGGCAAGGGCGATTCTGAGAGGATTTTGAAGAGGAGATTATTGGGTAACATTTCTATGATCCTCTCTAGTTATATTCCATCATTTAGTAGTTAAATCTTCCTTTTAAATTCGAATTAAGGATAAAAAATGGAAGAAATTGGGTGAAAGTTCCTTGACTAAACTATTGGGTTTTGAGGGGGCATTTGACCTCCGATTTCTGAGATTTTTATATGATTAGACTCGTGAGAGTACGAGGTTTCTAAAAACGTAAAAATTAAACGATTCCGAGACGTTGGCTGGAGGGGCATTTTAGTCATTTTACCTATTTTGTGCCCTAGCCTTAATTTTTTTAGTGGAATCAGTTATTTGCAATATTATTTACAATATGTAATTGGTTTGAATAGATTTGGGCCACGCAGAGTCGGATACTCATGGCAAGGGCATTATTCCCTAGTTGATTTCGCACTGGTTCGAGGTAAGTGGCTTGCCTAACCTTGTGTGGGGGACTTCGTCCCTTAGGATGTGATAATTGGTAATTGAATGCCTTGTACGTGAGGTGACGAGCGCGTACTTGAGCAAATTGTTGAAACCCGGATTTTTACTTAAATTCTTGATTTGGATTCTCTTTCATGTTTGCCTTATTTTACTTGGTTTTATAGCATGTGCTAGCATAGAAGAGCATGTTTAATTGATCCAAGCTGCCTATTTGTTTAAGTTGCCTTAATTGTGATTACGTGGAGCATGTTAGGCTAGTATTATTTGACGCCTTGTATTATTGTACTTAAATTTCTGAATAATTCACTGATGTTGGTTGCGCTTTTACATTGGGACTACAGATGTGGGATTCCGGGAGTTCCCCCTTGTTTGTTTACTTTGGGACTACGGGTTTGATTTGGATGTAACGACCTGGCCGGTCATTTTTTGAATTTACGCCCCGATCCCCCATTAACTGCTTTCCCTAAGTTCATTTCTTCTATTTTGGTTTGTCGGGACGTTCGGTATTAGAATTCGGAGTGTTTTGGGACACTTAGTCCCTAAATGAGAGTTTAAGAGTTTAAAAATGGCCGTATCTGGAACAGTGTGAATACGACCTCGGAATGGAAATCCGATAGTTCTGTTAGCTCCGTTAGCTGATTTCGGTGTTGGGAGCATGTTCGGAATGTCATCTGGAGATCTGTAGCTCATTTATGCTTGAAATGCCGAAGTTTGAATTTTTGAAGTTTCCGGTCTGATAGTGAGTTTTGATCCGAGGGTTGGATTTGAATTCTGGAAGTTGCTGTAGCTCCTTCATGTCATTTGGGATGTGTGTGCAAAACTTCAGGTCATTCGGACGAGGTTTGGTTAGGTTTTTGATCGAAAGCGTATTTGGTTAGAATTTGAAGTTCTTAGGCTTGAATCCTTGATTTAATCGGGTTTCCGGTGTTGTTTGAGGTGTTTTGAGGATTGGTACAAGTTCGAATAAGGTATTAGGTGGTATTGGTGTTTTTGCTTGGGGTCCCGGGGGTCCCGGGATGATTTCGGATGCTCAACGGGTTAGTTTTGGAAGTTAGAAAGAAAATTGCAGCAGGCTTCTATTGTTTTCTCTTCTATGGCTTGGTAACCGCAGAAGCGGCCTTTGCTCCGCAGAAGCGAGTTGGCCCCTTTCCCCCGGAGCCGCAGAAGCGGCCAGCTATCCGCAAAAGCGGAGCCGCAAAAGCGGCCAGCTATCCGCAAAAGCGGAGCCACAGAAGCGGTCAGCTATCTGCAAAAGCGGAGCTGCAGAAGCGGTTTCTTAATCACAGAAGCGATGTTTGGCTTCCCCTCAGAGACCGTAGAAGCAGTCATATTTTTCCGCAGAAGCGGAACCGCTAATACGGTCATGTGTCCGCAAAAGCAGAATTTTCCCCTTTAATGAGAAATCGCAGAAGCAATTATTTTTGCCGCTTAAGCGGGACCGCAGAAGCGGAAATGCCTGGGTAGAAATAGGAAATATCGAGGGTTTAATTTCATAAGTTTGAAAATCAATTTTTAGCTCGGGCAAGGGCGATTCTGAGAGGATTTTGAAGAGGAGATTATTGGGTAACATTTCTATGATCCTCTCTAGTTATATTCCATCATTTCGTAGTTAAATCTACCTTTTAAATTTGAATTAAGGATCAAAAATGGAAGAAATTGGGTGAAAGTTCATTGACTAAACTATTGGGTTTTGAGGGGGCATTTGACCTCCGATTTCTAAGATTTTTATATGGTTAGACTCGTAAGAGTATGAGGTTTCTGAAAACGTAAAAAATATTCGATTCCGAAACATTGGTTGGAGGGGCATTTCGGTCATTTTACCTATTTTGCGCCCTAGCCTTAATTTTATTAGTGGAATCAGTTATTTGCAATACTATTTATAATATGTAATTGGTTTAAATAGATTTGGGCCACGCGGAGTCGGATACTCGTGGCAAGGGGATCGTTCCCTAGTTGATTTCACACCGGTTCGAGGTAAGTGGCTTGCCTAACCTTGTGTGAGGGACTTCGTCCCTTAGGATGTGATAATTGGTAATTGAATGCCTTGTATTTGAGGTGACGAACGCGTACTTGAGCAAATTGTTGAAACTCGGATTTTTACTTACATACTTGATTTGGATTCTCTCTCATATTTGCCTTATTTTACTTGCTTTTATAGCATGATATAAGAGCATCTTTAATTGATCCAAGCTGCCTATTTGTTTAAGTTGCCTTAACTATGATTACATGGAGCATGTTAGGCTAGTATTATTTGATGCCTTGTATTGTTGTACTTAAATTTCTGAATAATTCACTGATGTTGGTTGCGCTTTTACATTAGGACTACGGATGCGGGATTGTGGGAGTTCCCCCTTATTTGTTTACTTTGGGACTACGGGTTTGATCCCCGGGAGATCCCCCTGCACTTTTATTTTGGGACTACGGGATGGTATCCCGGGAGATCCCCTGCACTTTTATTTTGCGACTACGGGACGGTATCCCAGGAGATCCCCCTGCAATTTTATTTTGGGACTACGGGACGGTATCCCGGGAGATCCCCCTGCACTTTTATTTTGGGACTACGGGACGGTATCCCGGGAGATCCCCCTGCACTTTTATTTTGGGACTACGGGACGGTATCCAGGGAGATTCCCCTGCACACTGATGATTTGATTATGGGACGGTATCCCGGGAGATTTTTTTTTATATTGATACGAGATTTGGACTACGGGACGGTATCCCGGGAAGTTCCATTCGACAGTGAGAAAAGGGCTATAGGACGGTATCCTGGAAGACCCTTGTCAGTATTCTTGTAATTTTGCTGTATTTACCCTGTGTTTCTGTTTTGTCTTGCAGTACTATATTTCATGGATCTGTCTTATCACATCCCTGTGTTCATTAGTTTTCATCAGACTTCGATACTGTTAACATCTTGCTATTTTATTGTTTCTGTCTCAGTAGGGCCCTGACCTTTCCTCGTCACTACCCAACCGAGGTTAGGCTTGGCACTTACTGAGTACCATTATGGTGTACTCACGCCTCTTCTGCGCATGTTTTTCATATGCAGATCCAGGTGCTTCTGAGCACGCGTACCGCCAGTAGCTGTCATGGAGCGTATTGGGGACTTGAGGTATATATCTGCTACGTCTACAGATCCGCAAAGTCTCCTTCTCATTTTATCCATAGTTATTAGATGTTATTTCGATCCCTCTTTGTATTAGACTATTCTGGTGATTAGAACAATGTAAGATTTCTTATAGCCTGTGTTGCCCGTGGGTTTCCAGGTTTTGGAGGTTATTTCAGTATTTTGTATTAAAGTGTATGTGCCAGGCGGCAACTGTATACATTACTCATGTTATTTAGCTTTTGAATATAAATTTCGCAAATGTTATTACTTCCGCAATGTGTTAGGCTTACCTGGTCGTGAAGACTAGGTGCCGTCATGACGTGTTCAAAATTGGTGAACTAGGGTCGTGACATTATTGCGCTTAGTATTTCCCTGTTACGGTTATTCCTTGTAATTTAGTTGTACCGTCTTTTGGTGAACGAAATTTCTTGAGTTGATTCTCTTGCTTTGTTCCTATATATATTGTCATTTTTTGTGTTGTACTTGAGGTGGTGATGCACGAGGTTTCTACCATGAGGTTGTTGAGATTGTGATGCACGAGGTTTCTACCGTGCGGCTGTTGATATTATGACACACGATGTCTTTGCCGTGCGATTATTGCTACTGTGATGCACGAGGTTTCTTCCATGCGGTTGTTGTTGAAGGGTTGCACGAGGTCTTTGTCGTGCCATTATTGTTATTGATGTTTTGCACATGCGGCGTAATAAGGCGGGATATGTTGTATGCTTATATGTGGGTTGCGCATGTGGTGCAATACGGTGGGATATTGTTATGCATGTGTGGCAAAATAAGGTGGTGCCTATTATACTATTTATTGCACACGTGGCGAAATAAGGTGGGCTGTGTCAGGGATTGATTCTATAGAGTTGTGACGGCCTATGGAGGCATTCCTATTGGTTTTATATTGTGATTGTGGGTTGGTTACCTATATGAGCGTTACCGCTTGGTAGTTGTGAGGAAACATTGTACGTGTGGTCCGTTCTCCTTTTCATGTTTGCTAGCTGGTAGAATTTTGTTAGAAACACTTGCATAAACATACACGTAGTTGAACACTCCTATTAGAGGTGAATTCCTCCTGATTTTGCTAAGGGTGGAGGTACGCCCTCGTTTATCCATTATATTTGTGAGAGTTGCCCTAGTTGGCCAGTTAGTTACCAACATGACCATGAGATTGATGGGGCACGGGATGCCAATTGTTAGATTTCAGATGCTGGGTCTTTTACGAGTTGTGGTTGTCCGAGACTTGGTGAAATTGGGGAAAGAGTTGAAGAAGACCTTTTGTGAGCATCATTGTAGGATATGAGTTATTGACTTGTTTTTTCCCTTGCTGTGTTGTGACCTTAGGATTTGGATTGTGATTTTGCCGTCGTTTTGTATCATCGTTTATTATATTCTTGTTGTTAATTGTTGTATTTATCCCTTATTGTGAATTGTAACATCCTTGGTCATTCATGCAGTCTTTACATATTTATATGTTGTTACCATTATTCCTATGATTATACTATTTTATTGACCGGTAGGTGTCTCGACTGTTCCTCGTTACTACTTCACCAAGGTTAATCTTGATACTTACTGGGCACCGCCGTGGTGTGCTCATGCTACTCTTCTGCACATTTTTTTGTGCAGATACAGGTACTCCCGCTCAGTTCTGTCATCCTTGGAAGGAGGCGTATCGGTAGAGACTTCGAGGTATATCTGCTACATCCGCAAACCGAGGAGTCCCTTTCCAGCTTTCTGTATTAAGTATAGCTCTTCCAGTATTTCTCCTTTGTATAAATATTCTTGAGTCAGAACCTCTTATGTATCCCTTAGCTTGTGATTTGTGAGTTTCCGGGTCTTTTTGGGAGTTTGTTAGCTTCGAGAATTATTGTGGTATGTGCCAAGCGGCACCTTAAACACTGTTTATTTTACCAGCTCAGTTTTATTTATTTTCTTCCGCAATTATGGTTTATCTTCCACATTGTTAGGCTTACCTAGTCATAGGGACTAGGTGCCATCACGACATGTTCATGGAGAGTGAACTGGGGTCGTGACACTTGTTTGGAAAGAAAAATGACAAAATGAAATTTCCCCTCAAAAGGAAATCGAGCAAGCGATAAATTATAGTTAATTCATTCTGATTTGTGTGGTCTAATGAATTTCCAAGCAAGAGGTGGTTTTGAGTATTTTGTAAATTTCACAGATGATTACTTAAAATATGGATATATTTATTTGTTGCATCGAAAGTCTGAATGTTTTGAAAAGTTCAAAGAATTCAAGACTGGGACTGAAAAGCGACATAATAAATATATCAAGACACTATGATCTGATCGTGGTGGGTAATACCTCTCTATGGATTTCATTGGTTATTTATCAGAATATGGAATTACATATCAATTATCAGCACCGGGAACTCCACAACAAAATGGTGTAGCTGAAAGAAGAAATAAGACTCTTATGGAAATAGTTAGATCAATGATGAGTTATTCCGATTTGCCTTCGTCTTTTTGGGGACATGCCTTAGAAACGACGAATTACATTCTGAACTTAGTTCCTTCAAAGTCAGTACCCTTGACCCCTACAGAATTGTGGACTGGGCGTAAGCCTAGTCTGCGGCATATTCGAGTTTGGGGTTGTCCGGCACATGTGCTAAAGGGGAAAACGGATAAATTGGAGGCAAGAACGGATGTATGCGTGTTTGTAAGTTATCCAAAAGGGACAAAAGGTGGTTTATTCTATTGTCCTAAAGAGAAAAAGGTAATTATTAGCACAAATGCCAAGTTTATGGAAGAGGACTATTTGATGAACCATGTTTCTAGAAGTAAACTCGTTTTACGGGAACTTAGCAAAAGAATGGAAACTCAGTTATCTGAAAAACAAAAAGACCATATCCAAACCCCGGAAGTCGATTTTGACATACCATTTCACTTTAGTAGTGGGAGAAATATCAATAGACTTAATATCCCGCAAGAACAAGTGCCCAAAGTAATACTACCATAAAGTACTGGGAGTCATGTTGAGTAGACTGCACAACAGGAAGAAGTCGTTGATATCCCTGTGGATAGCATGGAGACTCAGGTTCCTGATGATGATGTGGTTCAACCACAAAATCAAAGTAATGTAGTTGCAACTGATGTAATGCGTAGTCGTAGTGGGAGAGAAATAAGACAGCCAGTTTGTTATACGCTTTTGGGAGAATCATATGATAGGATCCCTGAGGAGCCTACCTCCGAACCTATCAATTACGACCAAGCACTACATGATAAGGATGTCGATAAGTGGGTTGCTGCTATGAAATCAGAGATGGAGTCTATGTACTCTAATCAAGTCTGGGATCTTGTAGAACCAGCTGATGGGGTTAAACCCATTGGATGTAAGTGGATCTATAAGAAAAAGAGAGGTGTAGACGGAAAAGTACAAACTTTTAAAGCAAGGCTTGTAGCGAAAGGGTTTACTCAGAAAGAAGGGATCGATTATGAGGAAACCTTCTCGCCGGTAGCCATGCTTAAGTCTATAAGGATTCTCTTATCCATTGCTGCTCATTATGATTATGAGATTTGGCAAATGGATGTCAAGACAGCTTTCCTTAATGGAAGTCTTGATGAGTGCATCTATATGATGTAACCAGACGGTTTTATGGAAAATGGCAAATAGCACATATTCTGTAAGCTTAAAAAGTCCATTTATGGACTAAAACAGGCATCTAGGGCATGGAACACTTGTTTTGATAAGGCGATTAAAACTTTTGGTTTTGATCAGTGTCTTAATGAATCTTGTGTATACAAAAAGTGGGATGGAGACAAAGTGGCATTTTTGATTTTATATGTAGATGACATACTGCTCATAGGAAATAATGTGGGCATGTTGAGTTCAGTTAAGCAGTGGTTGTCCACACATTTCGATATGAAAGATCTGGGAGAAACGGCTCATATCCTTAGGATCAAACTCTTGCGAGATCGCAAGAAAAGGATGTTAGGTTTGTCCCAAGGTCTTTATATTGATACAATACTCTCCAAGTTTAGCATGCATGATTCCAAGAAAGGATTTCTTCCTTTCAGACATGGAATTTCTCTATCTAAAGATCAGTCTCCTAAGACTGATGAAGAAATAGAAAAGATGAAAGCGGTCCCTTATGCATCAGCTGTGGGGAGCCTCATGTATGCTATGTTATGCACTAGGCCCGATATCTGCTTTGTCATTGGCGTTGTTAGCAGATTTCAGTCTAATCTTGGGAAAGAGCATTGGACGATAGTTAAACATATAATCAAGTACCTGAAAAGGACTAAGGATTACATGTTGGTCTACCATTTGGATGACCTTATACCTATTGGGTATACTGATTCAGATTTCCAATCAGAAAGAGATTATAGAAAGTCTACCTCAGGTAATGTGTTTTCTCTTGGAGGTGGAGCCATAAGTTGGAGGAGTATCAAGCAAACTTGTGTTGTTGATTCCACCATGGAAGTCAAATATGTGGCAGCCTCCGAGGCAGCCTAAGAGGCACTTTGGCTCAGTAACTTCCTGAGAGAGTTGGGTGTGGTTCCCTCGATTCAAGCGCCAATTACACTTTATTGTGATAATAGTGGCGCGGTTGCAAATTCAAAGGAGCCACGAAGCCATAAAAGGGCAAAGCACATTGAGCGTAAATATCATTCAATTCGTGAGATGGTGCAAATAGGAGATGTAGTAGTCACCAAGATTGCGTCAGAGAACAACTTGGCGGACCCGCTTACTAAGAGCTTACCACAGAAGACTTTTGATAGGCATGTAGACAGAATGGGTGTCAGAATTGTAGACGCATGGTTATGAGTCTAAGTGGGAGATTGTTAGGATATACTAT